>CALNXK010000110.1:57500-100000 GCA_942486035.1 Porites lobata | reverse complement strand
CGTGCAATCTCCAACTTAATTTCATCCACTGAGCAAAGTGCCTGTCTCAAACATCAAATCGTCCACATTCTCGTAGAGCCTCTCGTCATAGCAATGCATTTTGATGAGTCTCTGCCAGAAGAAAAATTCAATGCTATTATTTAACGGTAAAAGTCTGCTGTTTGAGGTTGCATTCACACTATACCGGCTGGCTCTTGCTTTTACACGAAAGCCACCCGCAGATAGGGTCACTAAGACGGAAGTAAATATTAAGAAATGAGGGCTGGTAATTAGCACACCAAACCCTATCGGTTAACCGCCTCGGTGCGATTTTCCATGTGCGTAAGCGAGTTGTTACAGTTCTGTTCCTTTACCGCTTATACTGTATCTAATAGGTTTTCGTGTCGTCACGAAAAGCTGTGATGTACGTGACTTAACCGCTGTCTACGCAAAGATCACAGGCAACCTACATAGTTTCAAATAGTTGCATTAATGAGACTGGATAAACTGACGAAACATATCACAGTCTAGCAAAAGAGGTATAAGTAAAACATCTCCCAATGTTCACAGAACAGCATTTAAATTCGTACAAAGAATCATCGCACTGGTTTGCTGTACCATGGGCGTTGGATGCGAAAACATTACACTGTATACTGGAGAAAGAAACATTTTAAACTGTGGGTTCACTTTTTCTGTCTAATAATAATTAGAATAGGGTGCACAGAATTATCCTTTTGTGGAAAGGAATCTAATTTAACAAGGACAGGAAAATATGAACGCCGATGACATCATAGCCTTTTGTCTTTATCTCATGCAAAAAATAGTGGTGGTGGCGGTGGTGGTGGTGATAGAGGGAAACAATAGAGGTGTAGTGATAGTTGTGGTGGCGGAGGGAAACAAAAATTTGAGCAGGACCCACATAACTGGATTGTGGAATAGAGGGAAGAGCAGTGGAGTAATATTCATGATTTGAGTGACAAAAAATCAGTGCACTAGAACTAAGAAATCAACCAATGAATACTTTACTTAGTGTCTAACTCAACCAAACAAAAAACGAGACATTCTATCTAAAACCTGTCGAGGTATGCCACCTAAAAAAATTGTCCATGACCTTATCCTAATGAAATTCCACCGCATTTCATTCATGACATAAAGAGAACAGGCTATGACGTCCTGGACGTTCATGTATTTCTGCCTCCTTAATGAGATTCCTGACCAAAAACGGTAATTCGCTGCGCCTCATACTACTCTGAGAAGCAAGTGAGTTATTCAATTAAACATTTAAAAAATTTTCCCCTGAAAATTAATGAAGTATTTCACCTGTACCTCCCCAAAATGCCCATCTACAAAAAGAAAATCAAGTAAGTAAAAAACAGAACATCTTAACCGACCTTCCAATGTTCACAAAACATCATTCAGGTTCATACATAGAATTATCGCTCTGGTTTGCTGTACCATGGACGTTAGTTGAGTAAAAATTACACGGTAAACTGGCCGAACGAAACATTTTAAAATGTAAGTTCACTTTTTCTATCTAATAATAAGTAGTACAGGTTGCACGGAGTTACCCTTTTTTGGGCAGGAATCTCATTAGGAGGACAGGAATGCATAAACGCAGGAAGATCGTCATAGCCTTTTGTCTTAATCTCGTGAAAAAAATGTGGTGGTGGAGGGAAACAACAGAAATGTGGTGCTGGTTGTTGTGGAGAGAAAAAGAAAATCTGAAAAGGAGCGAAATAGGGAGTTAGAGAGCTAGTTTCCCTTCAAACTCATTAATCATAATATGCACGATTTGAGCGCCATAAATTAGTGAACAAGAACTAGAAACAAATGTTCTAGCTTTTTCCTAAAAATAGTTTTATCCGTAACTCCCCACAATACCCATCTACTTGTCTCAGTAATCAAGGTGACCAATGCTAAGAGGCTTGAATGAATTTTTTTTAATTCCTTTGTCTCTCAGCTTGTTTCAGCTTCTCTCTTTAATGGAGTGTTTGTTTGTTTCACCTTATTTTGGTTTTGCATCCCCTTTAATTCATGACGTAGAGCTTCAAATGTTGGTCTCTCATCAGGATCTTCTTGCCAACAGTTAAGCATCATCTGGTATCTATGAATAAACATTGGATTTCTCTTTTTAACCTTTCGATTAAGCTAGCGGAAGAAATAGAAACAGATCTCTTGGGCTTAAGGAAGGGATGATACAGGAGTTTTCCAAGCAAAATAGCTACAAATCGGATAATACTAAACAATGAAATATTACATTTTGAAAAATAAATTCTAGTCCCAAAAGTCTCAGATTTTAGTCTCGTAGCTTTCGAATGCATCTCACATTCTTCATCAACAATAAACGCTCAGTATTGTCACGTGAATAAGTCACGTGACAACAAGTGGTTTAAAAGTTCGTAACCCCATCTTTGTTTAGGGTTAGACGCTGGCGTCTGATATGGATGACCTCCTTGAGTTTTTCTTTTGATGTCCACCGTCTCCTGGTCAAAGATCTTGACCCCCTCTCAGTCGATCTCATGGGTGGCTTTAGAGTGGTGTTCCTGGACTGCGGATGTTGTTTGTTTTTGGTGTTCGACCAGTCTCTTCCCCAGAGCTCTAGCCGTCTCTCCCATGGAGTGCTCTACACAGCTGTTGCATGCAATGTCGTACCTTAAGCCCGGGGAAATATTTCTTGGTTATTAAAGACCGCACTGAACTGAGTAAAATTTCCTTCCTCTTTATAAAAGTCATCGCTCAATCACATATTGTTTGTCTCCATGTTAACAAGTTAAGATTGACGGCTTCAGTATTTTGGTTACCAGCCATTTGGTTTATAAACTTACAGAGCATCATCCACATGACTTGGCTTGGGCATTCTGTAGCCTTCAAGAAGTAACTCAGCCATTTTCCGTCCTGCTATTCGCGGATAAGGTGTACCACCTTAATACAAACATAGATAACAAGAAAGCAATCAGATTAAAGGTAAACGCTCAGAACACACTTTATCTGTTTTCTCATGCATATATGTTGCCTTAACTTTCTAGAGATACAGGAGGAGTTTCTCAATATTTCTTTAGGATGTAAGTTCCGCTTCAAAATCTTAGCTAAATCTTATAAGCGGAAAGATAATGTAACCCTTGGTTTAGGTCTTAGAATGAAAACGAAAAGGGTGATTTTATCAAATGTTTCTTGTGAAGACTTCGTTTGTTATGAAAACGTTATATTTACACCTTACGTCTCATTTTGACCTTATCCCTTTTAAGGCATCAGCAAACGCGTCAGAACTTACAGTATTTTTTTTTGTAAAGGACGTTATTTGAAAATTCGAAGGACGTGCATCTACTTACTCAGTCTTTTAAATAAGAACTTTCCTCAGAATTTTTTATCACTTGAATGTAATATTAATTTGGCCCCGTTCAGACCAAGCTTTATTACTATTATTATCCTGTTTTTTTGCCTCCTGTGACCTGGGGGGCTTCAGAGGCCGACCGCTATAATTTCAAAACCGTCCATGATACCGTCCAAAATTACACAGAATAATGTACTTATCATTTACAAAAACTGAGATATTGTTGAATTTATTGGTAGAATCCAGATTTCATCAATTTTTCCCCTCCGAGCAATAATCAAATAATAAGGGGTCTGGAGTCTGACAAAATCAAGAAGTTGGCTTAATCATTCACTGATGTGATGATGACCTCATTGTTATTAAAGAAGTATCTAGAACCATCTGCCGTCTTGGATCTGCCATTTTGAATAGCTGATTAAATGTACTTAAATTTACTTAAAACCCATACAAATCCAGGTGATCGTGATAGAAAAGTTGATATGTGTATGAAACGATACTAAGAAGCAAACAAACACGTAAATTGTGAAAATCCGAGAGAAATTAACAATGTTAATAATTGAACCCAGGGGGGGGCCACGACTTAGCGAAATTTCGTGTACCTATGATCCACCGATTTATGACATCACATCCGGTTGCAGACTTGCTGCTCTGTTTTCGCGCGAGGCACAAAGATGGACGCCCGATGCTATTTGGTTTCCTCGTTATTTTTACCCACAGGCTAACGGAATTATGTATCTTGAATGCCGAGAATGTTAAGAAGGTATATAGCCGGCCTTTCAAGCAAATGTCATGACCAAACAAAGAAGTTTTAGTATTATTTTAACGATAAATATCATGCAGCTGCGAGGAATGTCATGGCGAGTCTTGCGATGTTTCAAAACGAGTGTCGTTAACGTTTTGCGGCTTTTGCGGCCTCTGATTTAGAGAAGACATCAATCAAAATATAATTTCCTAAGCGGAATAGAATGGGGAAAACGCCGATGGCCACAGTTTAAAGTGTTCACCGCTGGAAGGCTGTATCACGCCCCGTAAAGTTGCAGAAACTTCCACTCAACTGCATGGTTTTGAGGAATGTCATGGCGAGTCTTTCGCTGTTTGTAATCGAACGTCACTTAAGAGTTTGGCTTTTGCGGCTTCTGATTCATCAAAGTGATCAATCGAAATTGCCTATCCTGAGCGAAATTCCGTGGAGAAAAAAACTTATAGTCACAGTTTAAAGTGTTAACAGCTGGAAGGCTTTATAAACTCGACGTGAAGTTGCTGCAAGGGCTCAGTCTTCTGCTGTTCGAAGACCCTCTGGCATGATGTCGCATAGTTAAGGTTAGTAGGTTTGCTGATTTTTCTTTTTTATTGCACGTGAGAGAATTACAAGGAGCGTAGAGTAAAAGAAATATTAGAGTTATTCAATGTTAGAGCGTGAGCTTTTAATAGTTAAGAGAATTAGATAATTTTTTAAGTGGTTGATGAAAGGGGAATTCTTAAATAACAGGTGGTACTATTAGAAAAGGGCAGTAAAACATCCTAAAGAACTACCCTTTTTCTCACAGCACTTTCTACTGGATCTTTAAAACTGTATTTTACTGTGTAAAAAACACAAAATGGAAAAAATGTGACAGAGAATAGATCGTTTGCTTTGGGAGGTGGTGCTCCAAGAGAGGTGGAGATGAAGGTGAAGAAGAACAATATTAAAACACAAACAATAATCTTGTTGATCAATTATTACTACTAGTAGCCTTTTTTGATTACGATAGCGTATCAGAAAGATACCACATGCCTGCATTTACTGTGATCATAATTTATTGTTTTAGAGGGAGGAATGCAAGGTTTTTGCTAAGGGGATTTCAGGGGTGGTAACAGCACACCTACACTGTATGACAGAGTGCATTGTTGCTTATTGGGGATTGTGAAACTTAATGACAGCAAACTTAATTTGCACAGATAAGCAAAATTGCATTGCCAGTTATTTTCTCTCTGTGTGGTAGGGGATAGACAGTTCAATATTATATGTGAAGGACTGGAAGTATATTTTTTGCCAATTTTCCCTTGCTGAGCCTTAAAATCTATGTTGTAAGACAGTTTTGCATAAGGGATATTTGCATTGTTTGAAAAGTTGTAAGGAGAGGGGGTCTTCATGGCCAAAACAAACAAAAAGTATGTTATATGAAACTTGAATGAAATTTCTACTTGGTAGGGAGTTGTTGGGAGAAAATGGCCTCCCTGGAAAAGGGAAGGATATTTTTTGTTCTGTAACATGAAAATTTCATCTTAAGACTTGCTTTGTTACTAGAAACAATACATGTAAGTTTATGGAACCAAAATTTGAAGGATACTGCATTAATTCACTTCAGTAGAATGGTTTTTCTGTTTCCTAATAACAATGTTTTTACTCTGTAACTTTTTAATAAGGTTGACAGTGGTCTTCTTAGTTCAAACCTTTTTTTTAGGACAAACAGTCACCCAGTGCAGCTTTGAGTGAGTCAGTGATCATTTTTTTTTTTTGGCCATACATGGACAGTATTTTTATTTTTCTGCTTTATACTTCAATTTAAATTTTTCCTGTGTTTTTGGGTATGAAAATGTATGATAATGAGCATGACAGAAAGGAAAAACTAAAATTATCCAGGGATAAAATTGAACCATAATAATAATGATATACAGCTGTGTATAATTAGTATGTATACAACAGTTTTTCTTCTAGTGTTAAAGGAAATACTGAAATTTTATTCACCTACTTTATTTGATTGATCAATGATATTATTATTGTTCTAAAAAAAACATCCAAATATTTTCAATAAATTAGATGTATGAATTTTAGAAACGTGCAAACCAGCCCTGAGACATTCAAGCTGTATTTATTTCCTTTTTCCAAAAAAAATATCCACATTCCTTGTTTTTGACTAACGTCCTTTAATCCTGTATTTGGCTCAAAATCTTAATGCTTAGATTCACAATGCATTTTTGATTCTTTTCCAGTATCTACTGAAAAATACAGTCAAATATATACCATCTCTTCTTAGTTGTATCCTTGACAACAGGGTTTCAATGCAATGTCCAAGTTGTTTTAACACACAATCCCCAACAAGTGAAGGTCTAGGAAATATTGGGTAAATGTAGATAATTATAAACATCTTTTTTGTGTCAAAAAGTGTTTACACTCCTATTTCAATCTTCAAACGGCTTGATTTGCATAAAAAGAGTGTTTTTTTATTGTTCAGTAGCTCTCGGCTCAAGTTCATATCTTGATCCCATCAATGTATCTTCAGTTTTAAACAGAGGTTTCAGTGGTTTCAAAACAAGCCGGTGACCACCGGAGTTCCATCGGCTCCTTGATTGTATGTTGCCAGCAATTCCAGTGTCCCCAGCCTCCAGATTCGGCTGCCTACTTTAAAACATTTTGAAACCCCTGAGGGTTATGTACTGACGGTGAGCTAGTATAATTTTACAAAGGAACCCTACTAAAGGATCAGAAAGCCAAGCCAAGTAGTGTATGATAAAGACTGATCATCTCAAAACCCACTCCCTATTCCATGGCACATACCTGTATAGAAGTACCATAACCTTCTCCCTGGGTGTTAAAGTAACAGTAAAGAGGGGTTTCAGGTGTAGCCTCTTGTCTTTGTTTTATTTTTCTGATTTGCTACAACCTTTGCTCCTCTGTAGGGAAAGATGGTTTGGCAAGAGAAAAGCAGAAGACAGTTTGATCAAAGGATTTATTAATTCACATTTTGCTATTCCATCTGTTAAGAGGATTTTCTAAACAGATCATTTAAATAGTCTGGAATTTATTAAAGATGAAAATAAAAATACATGGTGTTCTTGTGGTTCGTTTAAAAGACAGCCTTAAATAAATTGCAGGGCTGAAAAATGGAGTTGTAAATAAGCTCATCTGGCTATGTTAATTTTTGATCATCTTTTTTCCATCAAATTTAATTACTAGTAAAAACCTGCAACTAAGAACCTGTATTTTCCCAAGTTAGCCTAAACAAGTCAGGTTCTTACAGAAAAACTAATAAGCACAGATTTAGTTTATTTAGGTTCAGTCTCAAATAGGTCCTTATTTTCTGAAAAAAAAAATACTTTGTAGCTTTGAGCTAAAAGTATTTAGTGGCATTCAGCTCTTTCCTTAGTATATGTAAAACCTGTATGCCATCACACTGCAGTCGGAGTAATAATAAATATTATTAGACACCTATGTCTCAAAAGAGGACACTGAATGTTGACTTATCTTACTTTCCCACGTGTACACTGTGCAGAAGTTTTTTCTAAGAGATTTTATAAATAATGGTAATAGGACTGATTAAGTCTGTAATCATACAAGTGTTACAAACTTGAACAACCGCGAAGCAGGAGTCAGATTTGTTTAATCGTGAGTGTGATTACAGTTTAAATTGGACGACACAAAGTCCTGTTACCAGTTAATTATAACCGTTACAAATTCCAAGAAAATAGATGCATTCCTTTTTGGTGAAAGAGTGTTTGTTCATACCAAATGTCCAAAATAAGGGAAAATATCACTGGTCGAGACACTGCCTAAATGTTGCATATTCATCCATTTTGGATTAATCCCCAGTTTGTTTGGGTAAGTGATTGTTGCTATGGTTATCGTGATAACTTCTGTGATTGGTGGATTTAGCTGAGTGCATTTAATATGATTGGCTAACATAACTGTCCGATTACAGGCAACTATAAACAATGATTAAAGAAAAATAAAGCAGTTAATACACCAATCAAATTTGAGGAAAATGTAATGGTTATGATCAATAACCTGTTTCAAATTTGAGTGCTCTTTTATAAAGACAGCCTAACTGGAAAATTTTAGCCTGACAGGTTCTTATAAACCAGTTTCTTAGTTGTGGATTTTTCCTGTATCCTTGTTGAGCTTAATACTGCACATCACTATGCTGGGTGTCAGCCAATCCCTTTTTTGTTTCTCCATGTCAATGAGGTCAGATAGGGTTTTACATTTATTTTGGTCTTCTAGACCATGGTGCCTTTAATAAAAGCTTTCTTCTCTAATCAGGATCATATTAACAATCCTTTACCCTGACTGATTAATCAAGGGATGAAGAACACTGAGGGATGAAGTTGTCATAACACAACCACCAACTCCTTTCCACAGGAGGAACAGAATGCTTAGGGATGGAAAATTAAATAAACATGAGAAACTGATTGAAGTATAGAGAGTATTCACATGATGTCACGGTGGCCATACTGGTGTCCCAAAACAATGAAACAGAGACCATGTTGGTGTCCCAAACTAATAAGCCACGTGAGTGAATACTCAATTAAATTCAAGGTTAGTTTTGTTTCCTATAGTTGCATCCAGGGTGCCTTCTTATCTCCAAGGGAAATATGTGCAGCACAGCCTCCCCCCAGAAACCTTGATTTCTTCAAAGCTGCTTAGTGCAAGATCATTAGTTTCAGTCTTTCCTGTGAAGTTTTTTAAGTCTTACAAAAAAAACTACCGTTAACACAGTCGTCTAGTTAAACTTTGCTGATCCCTGACAAGAAAGTGAATGTCAGGGAAACAGACACTTAGCCTTGAGGTCCTTAAAAGAGAGTTGGCATGTAAAGTCAGGAGATGTCTTACCAAGGACGAGCTTCGAAGCACACTACTGTACACTGGCCTAGACACTGTCAGAGGATTCCACCTAAACAGAATTGACATCCTGAACCAGCTCAACATGATTTCAGCGTCTTCTGTTGCTGCAGATTTTCCGTAAACCAGAAAAGTGTATTCCTCGAAATGTCAGCATTCTTCCTTCCTTTTAACTTATTTGACAGTGAGTTGTACTTAACATTAATGTTTTATGGCTCTGTAACAACATTTCTGTCCTCATGGACTTTCACCTCTCTTTACGAGTTGTGTGGTAGATATACTTTTTTTGTTACTTCTTAATATTCTCTTGTTTGTGCTCTTCTGTCATCTATTTTTTGTCTTCCCAGCTAAGCAAAATAAAACACATAATTTAAACATTAATGCCCAGAGGACTAACCTGTGCCACAGACAGAACTAAACTTCTGGTTAAGTCCCCTGTGAGACAGCACTGAAATCCTGCTTCTGGGCACCCTTCGTGGCCCACCTGTGAACTAGCACTTGCATATGTGCTATGATTGGCCTCTTAAAAACCATTGTCAGTGTGCCAATCAGGTTGAAGGAATATCGAAACACATTCGGATTGGCAGCCCAGAATATTGGCACGGCTTTGCAGATGTTACTAACTGGCAAAAGATTATGTCTGCGACACAGGCTACACCGACAACCAGACTTACAGTGTAGGATTTAAATATATATTGTTTATAAATTCAAAAGTAAGCATATATTGAAGTCTTTAAAAATACACAAAATTTATTTTTTATACCTTAGATAATCGTCAGATAAAATAAGGTGCAGTACAGCATTATGAATGACCCTAGCTAACTGACACTTAATTCATAATAATTACCAAGCCAAAATATGTGTTTTGCTCCAGGAAACTTCTAATGTGTTCTAAAGTAACTAGACCTCTTATTGAGTCTCATTTTACAGCTCTAGTGATCCCTTCAGAACTTCAAACCTCTAAAACAGTTGAAACAGCTGTTTTCTTTTTTCACTTTAATTACATTCTTTTTTAATTTACTAATTAATTGCATAACTATAATCACTGTAAATCGTGGTATTTTTTTTTTTCAACTGTAAAGGTCAAGAACCAATCAACACATGTTCGGGAGCGATACATTTTTAAATAAGTGTTGTAGTTATCAGTTAAGATAAGGAGTAATTTTAAACTAGTCATTTTAACAATATGACTAGTAGTGCATAAGGGTTTCTTTTCATGTATGTTACACTTGCAAGCTTAAAAAAAAAGGAAGGGCACAAACTTTCTTGATTTCTCTCAGATAATGACAAATTGGACTACTTTTGGGCTTAACTCTTGTTCTAAACATAAATCTTCAAAGGCTAAAAACTCTTTAAATGCTAAAAATCCAACACTAACCTTCCAGAAGCTCGCAACATGTGACCGTTTCGAAATCAGTTTAGTAGAGCTTTCAGCAACTTTACGTCAACTGGCAAAGCCTTCCAGCTGTTAACACAGAAACTGTGACCATAGGGTTTTTTTCTCCACGGTACTTCGCTCAGGATAGGGTATTTTGATTGATGACTTCGGTGAATCAGAAGATTCAAAAGCTAAAATCTTGAGTGACGCTCGATTAGACACAGAGAAAGACTCACCATTACATTGCTCAAACCGTACAGTCGAGAAGAGCTTTGAGCAACTTTACGACGAGTGATAAAGCCTTCCAGCAATCAACACTTTAAACTGTGACTATCAGCTTTTTCTCCATTCTATTCCACTCAGGATAGGCTATTTTGTTTGACAATCTCGGTAAATCAGAAGCTACAACAGCCAACCCTTTGAGCGGACACTCGTTTTGAAACAGCGAAAGACTCGCCATGACAGGACAGTTGGGTAGAGCTTTCAGCAATTTTACGTCCAGTGATAACGCCTTCAAGCGGTTGACACTTTAAACTATGACCACCGGCGTTTTGCTCATTCCATTCCGCTCAGGATAGGCAATTTTGATTGATGACTTCGATGAATCAGAAGCCGCAAAAGCCAAACTCTTGAGTGACGCTCGATTACAAAGAGCGAAAGACTCGCCATGACATTCCTCAAAACCAGGCAGTTGAGTAGAAGATTTTGCAACTTTATGGGGCGTGATGCAGCCTTCCAGCGGTGAACACTTTAAACTGTGGCCATCGGCGTTTTCCCCTTTCTTTTCCGCTCAGGAAATTATATTTTGTTTGATGACTTCTCTAAATCAGACGCCGCAAAAGCCGCAAAACGTTAACGACACTCGTTTTGAAACATCGTAAGACTCGCCATGACATTCCCCGCAGTTGCATGATATTTATCGTTAAAATAATACTAAAACTTCTTTGTTTGGTCATGACATTTGCTTGAAAGGCCGGCTAGATACCTTCTCAACATTCTCAGCATTCAAGATACATAATTCCGTTAGCCTGTGGGTTAAAATAACGAGAAAACCAAATGGCATCGGGCGTCCATCTTGGTGCTTCGCGCGAAAACAGAGCAGCAACTCTGCAACCGGATGTGATGTCATAAATCGGTGGATCATAGGTACACGAAACAAGTACTAGGCGCTATTGGAGTCGTGGGCCCCCCCCTGATTGAACCCAGCATCTGTCATAAAAGCCTGGATTCACTTATAACTATACAGATTTAGCCAAGACCAAAAGCGAAGCTCTCGAAGGATCCTTTAAGAAATTTCCTTCCCAAGTAATTCAACTTTTCGAGAAACGTTCCCAGTTGAACGCGCTACGCAACTACGACGATCGATGAGGAAAAAATACGTCGTGCAAGAAAGCACCAGAGTCACCCAGCTGCTCCTCTTCGCTGATTGACCAGAATTTTTTTCTGGCCAATCAGAAGCAGTTAAGAGTAAGTGCCTAGAGGCGCTTCTCGATCTTACAGTAAACTTTCACCACGAACATTCTATAGTCCCGATTAAGTGCCCCTCAGTCCCCGAGGATGAAAGCAAACTGAAACAAATTGATCTGAGTCCGCGAAAAATTAAAAACTACAAACTGGTCAGCGGATGACCTTAAAAATACGTCACTTCAATGAGTTGCATACCTGAGCCCGCAATACAGTCATTTGATATTGCTCAGCGGATACCTTTTTTGACACAGCTGTCAATTGACTGTAACATAGATGTCCAACACTAAGTTAATAGGCGAGTTTCGTATTCCCGGGCGGCCTAGGACGAGTGCTTGTTTTTGCGCGAAGGCGAGGCTAACAGGGGTCACTTCTCACCAAGAAGACAAACAAACATGAGAAAACTGCGGCTGAGTTGCCTTAAAAAAGAAAAATTTGAAACGTTGAAAGGTTTGAAGGTCTCAAAACTTACTTACAGGCTGGAGAAATCGTTGTTTCAAAGAGCAAATCGAAAATCAGCTCGTCATCGCTAAGAAAAACAACGAGCCTAACCAGAAATTGACCGAAATAGTGGTCTGTGAGTGAGTTCAATAAAACTGCGAAGATGGTTTCAAAATCCTTTAAACAAGGTAAAACCCTGTAGCCGTTTTAAAGTTATTTTCAGTGATGGTTAAAACTTCTTTAAGCCATACCTTCCATTAGAGTGTTGGTACTTGTCGAAGCCTGCAAGTTAAACTGAAACCTTCTTTTTAATTAGTTGACATGTTTTCCAACGAAGCGAATGCAAAATCTTGTGCATTTGAAAGAAAATAAACCGACGCGGCAGACATTCTGCATAAATTCCTTGCACTGTAAGGAAGCTAAATCGGTTTAAACGAAGATGAATAAAATAGTATTAGTTTATTTATACATAAGCTTACATTTATCCTGCATTATTTATCAAAAAACGTACGCACATCTCACTCGACAAGAACTCGAACACAGAATCTTATACAGACTATGAGCAGTTTAAACTCCATTGCACAGATATTCACAAGAGAAAAATAGAAGTACTAAGAAGTAAGATTATCATAATTAAAGGGAATAAAATATTGTCACATTAACAAACTTTACCCTCTTCAAGCTTAAGAATTACTTCTTCTTTTGGCTTCGTCGCTTTTCTCCTTTCTTCTGTTAAGTGCGATCAGCTTGTCCAACAATTTTGCTGTTTGCAACAGCTATCCCTTTGCCTTACTGATAATTTTAAGCTTTGAAATCTTACAATTTTAAAGATTTCTATCGTTTTCCAGCCACTCAACGGCAAATTGCCTATGTTTGTTTTTGTTTTTGCAAAGAAGTTGACCCGCATTAGCCTCGCAATCGTGCTCGTCCCAGGGCCGTCGGGGAATACGAAACTTGCCTATTAGTCGACTTTGCCTTAGCACAGCGAGACTCTAAAAATGCAAGAGTTTTTGTTGTTGTTGTTGTTCCGTCGGTCCGTCGCAAACAGGGGGCCTGCTCCCAGCGTTCCTAACACAGACGGTGGAAACTGGGGATAAGAATCATGACTACTTTCATTGTATGCAAATGAGCTCGTGATGAGCAGGCGATGATTGAATTGACGCGCCATGTTCTACTGTGCCCGTACGTGCGCTAAAGCGTAACCTTCGGAGCCGAAGGGACTGTGCTCGATACCCGCTATCCTCTAGCCTGCGTGGCAGGCGTTTGAAGGGGAAGGGAAAGGGAGCTTTGGGAAAGGGAGTTTTAGGCGCGAGAGAAACGCGAGGGGCGCGCGAGGGAGGAGTGAGGAGGGGAACGCCTGCAAGGAAGCCATTGTTTTCGCCATCCCGCCTACTAATTAAAAAAATAACAAAAATAACGCAACTGTGAATGACTAGCTGTCAGATAAGTCTGGCCACGATGCACGTATTCTAGTCGTATTTCTCGCACTGTTTTTCTTTTGTTTTCCTAAAGTAATCTAAAGTAAAGGTACTATAAAAAAGTTGAAATGCGGTCGTCCATCGAAGGAATCTTCCTTGAAAGTTGCAACGACCCGTGCCGAGTTACATAAATCCAGCATAAATCTATTCAAGTTGTTGCTGAAGGAATCGGACTGGAAA
Source organism: Porites lobata (assembly GCA_942486035.1). NCBI lineage: Eukaryota > Metazoa > Cnidaria > Anthozoa > Scleractinia > Poritidae > Porites > Porites lobata. The sequence continues at coordinate 86,150 of CALNXK010000110.1, read as the reverse complement.
ACTATTTAATAAGAAATGTAGCGGCTCTTCGCAACTTTCAATGCAATGTTTGTCTAAGAAAAATTAAAACACTTTGCTGTCACGCAGCCAGCCGAGCACACTAAAGAACGCTGGTTGCAAGGAAAGAAGAGCTGAACTTCGAAGATCTGCAAGAAGGCAACAATTAATCATTAAAGTAAGTTCCTGGTGGTTTTATAACCGGCAAGAAGAAGTCCTCGACCAAAAATTGCCAAAAGTTATAAATCGCTTCGTCTTCAATTATCTTGCCGTTGATAACGCGGGTCAAACAGCAGATAACAAGCACACAGGCAGCATGATTTTTCGTTTCTTTCTTCTGGCGAGTAAAACCGACAAGCCGTTGGGGGATAATACTTTTCAGAACCAGTCAGTAAACCTCATCTGCTGACAGGCCTTTTCCTTCATACGGTTCTTTAAACTGCTTTTTTCTATTCTCTTTTGAAGGTGAAATTGATGCCTTCTACTGATGAATTCCCGTAGAGAAATCACAACACGCTTCACTAACGACAAATTTTTAGTTGTGAATGGTAACACTCAAGTTACTGAATGACATGTATGTGACCTATTAGAACACGCTATTTAGATCTTATCAAATTTTGACCAATCAGGATTTTAATATTCGCCTGGTAGATGTTAATAAGGAGAAAAACAATGGTTTCCTGGCAGGCGTTTCCCTCCCTCCTTCCTGGCGCGCCCCTCGCTTTTCTCTCGCGCCCAAAACTCCCTTTCCTAAAACTCCCTTTCCCTTCCCTTTCAAACGCCAGCCACGCAGGCTAGCTATCTTCCTGTCTTTGTCTTATAAAGCGTTGTTATGACTGTCTGTCCAAGATTAAGCACGCAAATGTCATAGCAAAATTACCATATTACCATAGATTATTATACCTCTTAACCTTATTACTTATACTTAGCTTATTCTTGTCATTTATGTATACATAAATAACTTTGAATTTGTCTTTAAATGGGTAGCCTGAATGTAATAAGCCCCATGGCTTTCTATCCGGGCTGCCCTGCCACTTTTGGTGGTAATCTGGTCAATAAACTGATTAATAAATTATAAATTATAAATATGAAATGTTTTGAATTTATGTAAATTTGTGACAATTTAGTTGAATGTTTACATAGTAAAAGCGACACATTCGCGTTTCTATTTTTCCACACTTAATACTACAGAAGATTGAAAAATATTCATTACTAGTGGAACTCAATCAACACATAAAGCAATTACGAATGGACAGAAATAGCAACATAAATCTGGCCAAACTCAATTCGAGAATTTCTCTTGAAGTTTTAACCCTGCCTGTATGTGGCTGCCGAACTTACCTAATTACGTGCTGCACGGCACTGCAGAACGTAAGTGCCTTGAAAAACGATTTGGTTTTGCAAGCGCGTGGTTTTCGATGGGCATTCGGTCTGTTGTCACTTGTCGCGATGTTTCGTTACATACGTTTTCCACAGATAACGCATGGCAAACGTATTGTTGCGTATATTGGCAATAGAAAACAAAAATTTTGGAAAAAACAAAGTGCACTGAGTGAAAAAGTTTAATTTTTGTCTTTGTAAAATAATTTCCCCCGTAGCACACGACGCGTTACAAATGTTTATGCTTCTGACTATAGCAACATGTCATTGCCCTTTTCTTTGCACAGACTATTCATTGCCAGTAAGCTCATGTCCTCCCAGAGGACTATTTTTTTCTCTTGCAATGATGTAATCTCTCTCGATTTTTAATTTGTTTATTTATACACGACTCAATCATCGTCAAATACGATACAAAAAGTAAACATCCTGGAGAATAAAGAATGAAGTGAAAAACTTCAGCGAGGAAATCTCGTTTCGTGTAGAATAAATGGCCTCCTCACTTCTTATCTATCTCCAAGCAATCAAGACTTTAACGCTTTTAGAGCGTTCTTGTCAACAAATAGATTCCACCTTAGCCTGTGAACAGGCCTTTGGTCGAGCGGGGGACTGGGGAGATCGTTTTTTTGCTATTTTTCCCCAAACAGAGAGCCTGTTCACAGGCTAATTCCACGTTTTCGTCGTAGCGCAAACAGGGCCTTAGACGGTATTAAAGTTATTCAGCTTCAATTTTCAGGGGGGCCTCAAAAGCCTCCCGGTCTGAATAGGGTTTGAGGGGTTTTTATCTGTGTAGAAGAAGAGCAGTATCGTGGTCAAAATCATACCTATGGTAGTTATTTCATAAAGTACCACTCCAAAACTCCAGCTGCGATTGAATAACAAAAAAAATGTAAGAAACATTTGTAATTATAAATAGCCATTCAAGTTATGATTCTTGCCTGATTTTACGACAACAACCACGGACAAAAATAGATGAGAAGGTTGTACAACTTAACAATAGTTAGGATTTTTGTCTTTTGCTGAATATCCCCAACGTCCCCCCTAGTCAATGTTGAGATATAACAGTTCAATTACACTATGTACGCGCACAAACATTTACGTGTTACTCAAAATTGGGCCAGGAGCGGGAGAAGGAAGGGGAAAAAAGAGGAAAAAGAAAATTAGTGGACAATTGACGTCACGCAACGAGAAGTTGAGCAGCAGCTCAGCTGCCTGGCAATGCAGTGAATATCGACAACTGAGGAAAACATCATCTGTTGATGTCATGAAATCGCCACGGAACTTGCCTATGTACCTTATTAATAAACTTGCAAATGCTTGAATGATAGCATAACAAGAATTTTTGGATTCGATTTGTCTACTACTTTTGGACTGTACTTCTATATCATACGCAAATTCGGCAAATACCTAGAAACGTTTTTGTGTAGTTGAAGTTGTTGCAGAACAATTTAATATAAAGGAAACTAAAGAGCGCAGTGTGCGAGGATTGGAGGTACTTACACGTCACTTTTTGTCGTGTACTGCCCGTACATTAATGCTTCATAAGCGGTCCACTTTACAGGAAGTCGCCCCTTAATGAAAGAAACAAGCAAAGAACTTTTAAAAAACTGATTCATTGACCATAAAAGGGAAGGGAACGCTCAAATATGCCACAGTATGAGCAAGAATTGTACTGTTCGAAACCCGGGCCCGGGTTGCTCAAACGTTGAATAGCGCTATCTACCGGATAAATCACTATCCAGCGGATAAGCGTTGTGCAACCAATTGCGCTATTCCGTGGTTAAAGATTTATCCAATGGATAGCGTTATCCACCTTTGAACAACTGTGGCCAGTTCGTGAGGTTTCTGTCATCGAGGACTACGAATTAAGAACAGCAGGAATGGACCAACCATTGGCCTTTAACCTGAGCTTTCCTAGGTTCTGCAACGCATGTACTTTTACGGTTGCATACGGTGCTAACTTGGATGCAGTTGTGTGTATATAAAAATTAAATTTAATGTGAGTTGTTGTTCTTACTAGTATGTCTTGTCAGTAAATGTACTCATGCTATTTTTGTCGGTGGCTCCTAAAATGCTCTGACATTTTATTGGCCATAGTAACGAAAAAAAACATAACAATCGTAGTCACAAGTGACTAATCGAAGTCACCAAAAAGAAACCAATCTTAGTGCAGCTTAAATTTGAGCAGAAGGTATACACAAATTACCGACACATCTATTGCTTCCTTTTAACTCAAAGCAGATGAATTGATGACATTTAGACGAAGAAGCGAGATTCAATGACTTCAACCGAGTGGAAAATGCGAGAAAAATTTACTCTGTTGTTGCGAATACGCAAAATAGCTTAACACCTCCCTCTGGCAGCAATACTAGTAATATGCGTGAAAAACGACATTTAGACTAAGAAGCCGGCTTAAGGACTATATCCAAATGGCAAAATGCGAGAAAAATGTATTCTGTAGTCACGAATACGCAAAACAGCTCAACTCTTCCCCGTAGCAGCAAGACTATGTGTGAAAATGTATCAGTCATACGCAAAGACATGTTTATCCGTATTCGTTGCATATCTTCAGGAACAAATGTAGCCTGAGAAAGCAGCCCGCATTTCGACACTTCCCCGCAAAAGGTCGTCGGTGAAACGAGCGCAGAAATTCTTTACTGATGATGAGTCCTTACCCATATCAGAGTAGAGCTTCTGAACATTTGAAGCCATTCCGCAGAGAAGGCCTTCGTGGCGTCGCGAAATGTTGGCTGTTTTGTCAGGCCCCCTCAGTGCAGGATAACATTTTATAATACATCCCTAACAGAAACGAAACGAGAACCTTCGTTTTTCTTTCATAAATATTCTCCTGGTGCACATCTCTGGCCATTCCAAAGTCTGTCACTTTGCAAATTTCTTGATCTCCAACCAATACATTATGGGCCGCAAGATCACGATGAACAATCTAAGAGCAATCAAATTATAGTGACGTCAGTCCACATAATAAATTAATTCCTCGACGGTAAATTTGAAATTTTTCCTCAGTTATCCTTAGCCGTCTTTAATACTACTCAGCGTGGTGTTACAATTTTCCAAACAGATAAAAATTCTGATATTGTCAACAAATGACCAAACTACTAAAGGAACCATTCCAGTACGCTAACATACCTTTTTCGAAGACAAATAACTCATTCCATCAGCAATTTGCCAGGCAAAACTCATCAGTTGCTGTGACGTCAGAGTTGTTTGCGGCTTGAAATCAGAGTCCTTGTAATACGTGTCATTAAGTCCACGACTTTTTCTTAGGTAACCCAGGAGATCCCCATATGGAACGTACTCAGTGATTACAAGAATGGGGTCTGCGGAACAAGTATATAAACATTGGCAATGAGCTACCATCAGTCTATATAATAGTTTTTACATATTTCTTTTATTCAAGCTATAATTTGGTCAATTTAACTATTAACTTCAACAAATGGAAAGGTTATGCAGATAAGTTAACTAACCTTGTGCATTCAGCGGTAAGAAAAAGTTTGAATAGAAGAAAAACGTTGCGCTAGTTCTGCATATTATTGAGTGTGGAAATGATCCTAGCAGTTGAATAAACAACCTAAGCATTTGCAAAATTAAAGAAGCTAAAAAAATTCAGGCTTAACTGGGAATCGAACCCTCGCCTTGCGAAACGCCGGACGCAATGGTCTATCCATTGAGCTAATCAAGCTAACTGGAAAGGACGCCGATGTGGGTTCGTAATATACCCGAAAATGGATCATTTCCACTCTCGTATCTTTATGCGCGGTTCAAAACACAGTCGAACCTCTCGGTACGGACACCTCTCTAATACGGACACCTCTCTATCACGGACAGTTTTCAATGTCCCGACAAAATTCTCATATATTTTCTTTAACAAAACCTCTATAATACGGACTCTCTCTAATACGGACAACGGACACTAAATCTCGGCCCCAGAGAGTAAATTCATATAAACTTAACCACTTTATTACGGACACTGTTGTGATCAGGTGACTCAGATTCCCGATCAGGTGAATCTGCACAGGGTGAATCCCGTCTGGCTGATGACCCATGCAAGGTGATTTCAAAAGCCCAGTCGCTGTATATCAAACAACGATTTTCGAAAGGTGTACAGAGGACCATAACCGACTTTTTTAAAGCTTGGATAACTACAGATAGCATAAAGATATTTTCTGTTACATTTACTACTCTAGTTACTGTTTACTACACTTGCAAAATATAGAAAGACGCTTTCAGAATTGTGATTTACGAAACAACTTTTTACTCGCAGCATTGCGCTGTAGCTCATTTCGTTTTAAAACAGTGATTTGTCTACGACTGTACTTACTTTATAGCTGAGATGTACAATGTTGTATGCTAGAAAGACACTGTCTTTGTACTGTGAGTTAATAAATTTGAATGCAGTTTAAAGAAGTGTGTAAGCCCGGTTTTAGCTACTGACCACTAAAACTGTAAGTGGAGTCATAGAAGTGACGTCATCGCAGTGACCTCTTTTATACCGACACCTCTCTAATACGGACACTTTGCTCTGTCCCTTCGGTGTCCGTATTAGAGAGGTTCGACTGTATTAGTCACTTCATAAATTAACAATCACTTCGGACTATTGTTAGCAGGACTTCAATAAATGCATTACACAATGTTGAGGGAGAAGTGACTTCAAAACGAGTAACAGGGTCGTTCTGGACTAATAACATACCCTGATAAAAGAACCAACTCAATAAAAAGTTAGCAGCTGAATTTTGGACTGAGTGATTATTGAAAATGAACGCTTTTTCTGTTACCAGATTCAGTGATGCATCCCAGTAGCTTGATGACGTGTGGATGACAGCTTAACGTCTTCATCACTTCAAGCTCTGATAACAAGTCCGTCCTGTCAGAATCGCGGGCGTCAACTGCAAGATTTGGTTAAGATGCATGATTTAATTTGGTGACAGCAATAGTTTCTTATTGTGTTGAAATAGAAAGGACTTGGAGGTCATACAAGAGGTGCCCTAGGCTCTCCCCCAAAAGAAAGCTAGCTTCATTTGGAACAGCTTATAGAGTAGGAATGATCGGTGAATGGTCACATATTTCAGAAGTGGGTTTTTCAGTGGACTGTTTTAATATTGTGGAATTATATGTCCCTCTGAGATTACGGAGAAATTTTTTGGAAGGCAGAATTAGTTTTCTCACTAGAAGCTGAGAATAATGATAATACAGCACCCAATCATAATCAAACTCATAATCATAAGTACATTAAGTGATCCGATTTGCCCCCACCCCATTTTATTATACTGTACTCAACTTTATTGATTACCTTTTAACATCTTTATTTCCACTGTTGTCGTTCCCTCTACCCCTCGCAGCTGTAAAGCTGTCCCCTTAGCAACTTGTCCAAACGCACCTTGACCAATCACCTTTTCTATGAAAATGCTTACTCTGGGCACTTCCCAGGATTGATTTTCTGGATAGTCACTAGGCTCCAAGTAAGCTGTTAGCTCTGCCTCTTGTTGCTGGGGCTGCTGAATTCCTCTTAATTCCATGTTATTACTAAGACCAAAGGCAGAAGGTAAATTTCCACTGCTCCGTTCACCTTCAATTTCCACCACGTTGCTCTAGTAGAAAAGAAAAAGATCATCAGCAGTGGAGCTTTTGCACCAAGTGTATACAATAAGCCCAAGTTTCTTGCTGATGCGGATGTTATTTTCAATAATTGGTAGAGCAGGGCACGGGGGTCACCAAGGAGGCCTTCTTAAAATTATTTTTAAGAAGGCCCGGGAGCTCAGCCAGTATCCTGCATTTGTTATGATATAGCTGGAAGGCAAAGGCAACGAAGCGAAGCGAAGCGAAGGCAACGCCGGAGAACGGTGAAAAACAGCAATGGGTCTAATTAGCAAAAAAAAAGCAACTTTGCAGGTGCAGCAAACTTTTTTGTACATTTCTTTGCCGTTGTTTTGAACGACTACAACGTGAAACGTCTAGAAACTTCTTAGTTACACGTTTTATGGAGGAAATGTCATACGTATTCTCGTTCACTTTTTTTTCACTGCCGCTCCTTTTCACCTTGCATTGGTGGCCGCTAGCATTTCTCATTTGACACCGCCGCGAAATGGTGGCGAATTTATCTTGTTCGGATAAACAAATTGGCATTTCTGGAAGAGGATAAACATGCCTAACTTTCTACTTTTGGAATGAATGTACGCGAAGCTTAAAACTAAAGTTTTAAATAATTCAAGATTAAATTTGGGCATTTAAAATGATGTTTTTCCTCATAATTTCTTGTTGAAGTGCAATGGACGGTCATTCTAAACGTGAAGTGTTAGAAATATTTATATTTACAATTTTTAGAAAAATAGGCACGTGACATAACACGTGACTTATTAACACAATATTCATACTGTAAAATGTGAAGAACGATGAGTTTTTCACTTGTGCCAAATTTTGACTCAGTGCCATCATCTATGCGAAAGTTATAGCCAATAATTCATTTTCCTCAGGTAAACCCCTTAGTCCCAGGCCTTAAACTGCTTGAGTATACTGGGACACATTAGCTCTTCAGTCAACATTTCTCCAATAATTTACGATTATTCTTTAAAATCCACTTTTCACCAAGATTGACTGTCTTAGTATACAGACGAAGTGATCTCAACAAAATCAGAAAGGAAACCATCAAAGTGCGATTTGATTGATGGCTCAAATAAGGCCTGGAGAACGAAGAACTGAATGCGCTTTTAGCGTTTAATAGTACATCACTATTCAAATTTAGAATTTTCAAACATGGGTGACTTTAGCTTAATCCTTTCGCCAACACTTACTCTTGACTCCACGTCCTTTTTATTTTCACTGAAAAAGAAAAGAAAGCGAAGTCATATGCTTGTTTTTAAAGTCTTTTTGGACTGAAATTTTTGTCCGGAACAATTATCTAAGATCCCTCGCAATAAAGAGCATCTAGGCAAAAGTCAGGAAATTCTTTAAGAGATGTTTGCGGTACACGTAAGACAACTTACCGATCATCCTTTTTACCTGGCAATTTAAAGAAAAAGAGGAGAGTATCAAAGTGCTAGATAATTTTATTTTTCAAACTGAAATATTTATACGTAGACTTCTACAAGACTGAATTCATAATATTACTATTATGGCAAAAAAAAAAAAATTTGCACATACATTGTACATCACGTAGATTTCATGTTACATGTATGCAATTGAAGTACATGAAGACTAGTATTACTTACAGGAACAACACTTCAGTGGTTCGTTATCCTTGTTTCTAAAAATATTCATTTCTTGATTCAGGATATAATTATTAGAAAAAGAGGGACACTTTAAGCGGGTCCTCGCATTAGTTGAAGTAAGTTTTAAACGATGTTCTCTTAACATAGAGAAAATTGAGGATGGACGAACAGTGGGAGCGAAAAATGTAACTCAGGTGAAAGGAGCTTTTACTATTAGAGACAACGTCACCATAACATAAGAAGACCAGGGGATAGGTCACGCTCATTGTGATCTTCCACCCGTACCGCCTTTTACTTAAAGAGTTGGAGGAAAATTAAAACGTAGAAATTCATTGCAGTGATCAAATTGGCCTGCAGTCCGCAAAACGTTATGTCAACGACGAGACAAACATAGACAAATCTTACCTCGCAATTTAAGCAAAAATTTGTAAACAGCCAAAGCCAAAATTACTAGTAAAAGAACGCCTATGACAATTCCAGATAATTCTGAAGCAGATAGTCCTGTTGAGATATGGATCATGTCAGTGCCGCCAGATGAAAAAATATACTAAAAACGTCTAATTTAATTAATCGCGTTTTACCGAAAAAAGAACGGAACACCCAATATTCTTTATATGATTATCTTGGGTTACCTTTTTGTCCACCGCGCATATTCGCCCGGAAGACTAATATGGGCTACCGCGACAGTACACGCCCTGTAAGTCCCCCCCCCCTCCCCCTCCCCCCGCAACAACAACAACCTTGAGGCTTCGTAACTTTGATCAACGGCCGACTTCGATACCAAAGGCTATACTATAGTCTCTCCTTTGCGGTGATATAATTGCAACACAAAATGAGAGCAGGTACTAAGTCGACTTTTGAAGTATACTACATCAAATTAACAGGTGTTGTTTATTTTGTAGTGCGTTCCTCCCTAAAAAGATGTCAAAGACGAGACTTCCCAAGCTGGTCATCCATTAACCATTTTCCCTCTACCTTGTTAACGCTATATTGTTTCTTTCGCAGTCAGTCGGAGGGGATTCTTCTATTGCCATGATCGAGCTTACACTATATTTAGAAGTGTGAGAAAGGGGGGGAGGGTTATTGGGGAGGAGAGGATTGAAAGTGATTTGTTAAACCCTTTACATCTTTTTGATGGCACTATAAATAGATTTAATGTAATTTAAAGTGGGTAAATGTTATGTCAAATAGTGACCAAATAAATACCCTTTTCCCCACTTATTACATACATGTACTAACCTCCCTTATTGTCAGGCCGCTTAATGGTATCCACGTTTTTCTTAGCTGGCAACACTTGGTCAAAAAAACGAAGGAAAAAAGATATAAACTACAACCCTAAAAATAACTTGCATGTTTATATTCCGAAAGCACCACAAAGTTAAGTGCATGCAAGTTAAGTGATATCACCATTCATGTTGATATTAAACGAAATAAATAGTTAAAGAATGCTTCGACGGACCTACCTAAATTACTCTCCACGTATGAAGGATTGTCCTCCCCAGGTCGTCTCATGTCCAATCGAAACATATATCTCACTTTCACTTTTTATGAATATTCATACCAGTAGCAACAGCGATAGGAGCCCAGTCACCCTCCCCTCCCTCCTGAATCTCGAGACTCAGTTTGATTACTTGCTTATCTCTCACTGTCCATGTTATTACTATGACAGTTGGATCTTGAAACATTCTTGTGGCTTTTACTTATGAATGGGAGAAGAAAAGAGTACGAATAACTAAAATGCTACCAAAAAAACGAATAATCGTAAGAGAAAGCTTTAACAACCGCCAGGGAGGGGGGGGGGGTACTTTAGGAATTTCTGGGTGGGGATATGCCGCTGGGACCCTGGAACCCTTAATCTATACCAGAACTAGTTCAAGCAAAATTTGCTATATTAGAGTAAACTCCCCAAATTCCCCCTATCCTAAAGTAGCTGTTTCCCTAGTGTAGATGAAATCTTCAACCAACCGATCAGTTTCCTGAAAAATGATACCCTATTCTAGACTCAAATGTTCTGATTTATAAACCCTATCCTAGAGTAAACTACTTGAGAAACCATACCGTTCACAGCGGCACATACCTATATAGCCCATATATGGCAGTCCCCCCCATGTAACAACCGAACTGCCGTTATTTTTTTCCAAATTCGTATCCTATTTAGCTGTGCCAAAAGCATAAATCCAGTCCTTTGTGAAGCAATGGCCAATTAAGATGGAAACTAATATGGTCATCCTTTTCTAGTTCTTCTCTAGTCCCGGCTCTTGACCGCTACATCAGCCTCTCAAATTAAACCTGAGATAACTTTGTTATTGCTCTGTTCTATAGTGAAAAATTCCAGAACGACGCGTCTCCTTTTAAGATAAGACAAATTTAAAAAAAGGGGTTGCCAATTTAGAGCTTACCTGACCCTCTAGCAGGTGGTTTGGCTGAGGCTAAAAAAGAAGCAGAACACAACCGATGCCATCAAAATTATTACATTTATTTACAATTAAAGAATATATAAAGTTTACCATTTTCATAGGTATGTAATTGGGTATAAATAGGAGTGCGAGAAGACGAGGCTTCAGAAAGGTTTTCATTTCCTTACTTGGTTTCATAAACTCGACTGCGGATAAGGATCTTTTCTTCTCTAACTGCACGCTTGCATCATAAATTCATATTAATGAGTCCTACGTTTTTGGTCAGCATTACGAAAAACACTGAATTTCTTTACAATATCAATGATCAAGATTTAAGGTAATGATCCCTTGTTTTTGGAAAATTCCCTCCCCACTTTTTTGGCGATTGGACAGATTATTAGCAAGTAACATAGGCACGGAAGTGAAATAAACGAAACAATAAAAACTGCACTACAGCATATGTATTTGCCGCTGTTGTCCTAATTAGAAGGTGTTTCACTTCTTTCACGCTAATAATTTTTTTAAAGAGGCTTTAACCTCTTTTCAACGTAAAAGTTTCTTTGAATTCTGCAGATTCAAAGGGGACAAAAAGGGCTGAGAAACATAGATATAAAAGAAAAGTAATATTGCCACGATTTTGCAATAAGGTGTATACTTCGTTAACATACAGTTTCTGATAGTTCTGTGCTTTTTCTGATTGGGTATCTCATGTGTTGCGGTTGGATTGCCTAAGAATGTAGTCATCATGGAGGCGTCTGTCACACTTTTCACAGCAATAAAAAGAAGACGTTCTTTTAAGAGCTTAGTGAATTAAAACTTAAGGGTTTTTGTTACCTGGAGTTGTAACTTGAGCCATGGGTGAAGTTGGACTATTTCCCCGCTGATTAGAAGTTTGCATCATGAATTCATATTGTGTTGTAGGGCTTAGTTTTTGAACAGTGTAAATGTTGGTAGGGGGACGACCAATGAACTCTTCAGTAAAATCGGTGCCGCTTCCTTTGTGGCGATAATGAATTGAGAACCCCTGTACATAACCGCCACTGTAGCCAGGAGTCCAGCTCACATTCACACTCACTGTTTGCGAATGAGGCACTTGGAATGGAACAACTTTCACATCTTGAGGAGCATCTGGAGGTCCTAAAAGTTAGATATCTAACCATTGTTGCAGGGTAACCACACAGTAAGAAATAAACAATTTTAAAAAGCCATATCGCACTACTTGTCGCGCAATATGAACGCGGCGATCTGATGGCCTAACAATACATCCACCTCTCAGCCCAGAAAATCCTACTAGGGGCCTGGAAGGATGAGTTGGGGCGTTATTCTTTTGCAAAGCTCATGCTTACTGTTGCCTGTAATGATACATCCTACCATAAATAATGTAATTTATATGGATAAAATACAAAATAACCTTTAAATAATGTTTTGAATCGAAATATTAACACGACAAACGAGCAAGGTTTGCAACATTTAATTCTTTTTCGCTAAAAGTATTGCAGACAACTTATGCATACTTCGGCATATAAATGGAACACAATGAAAAGACGGATTGATGGTTTTCACAGTGACGTCATCAAATGGCAAAGTCAAAATAGCGCGATTTTGCGAATTCTTCCTTACACTAGGTTGAAGATAAATAAAAAATAAATCTTTGCACAAGTTTCCAGCCCCGAAGCATGTTTCATTTCGAAAATAGAACAATTTGAACTTCAGAGTTTTCACAGTGCGTGACACGAAAATAGGAATGCTGTCTTGTTGAAAAATGTCTCTCCCCTTGATTTTCAGCAGTTTAACCATTTTAAGTATTTATGCGCACGTATGCTAGCTATCAAGTGAAAAGAAAGAGTTTTTGTAGAGAAAGTGAACTCCAGAGGTTTTTGTTGATTTCCAGCGGCCATATCGGTGGACCAAAACTGTCCACCAATATGGCTTCTTCATGAAAAGCTCTACAAAGCTGCTTAAACGTTTCGGCAAATAACTCAGAAACTGTGGGCCACAAAAACCTGAGACTTGAAAAAGCTGTTTATATATTAATCTTTTATAACATTTTATTTTCTTGGCTTCTTCCACTGGACGGTTTCGAATTAATTTTTCTTTGCCGTATTTTTTTGCGTGATAGTGCATGAAAACGAAGAATATCCTTAAAATGGATACAGTAAGTAAACGTAATGTTTGTCCATTTCTATTACCCTCGCGACATCTTTGATCGTGGAAGGTAACTTTCTCGCGCGTTCTATGTATGTTGTAAAAAAATAAAGGTTCTTATTTAAATTAGTAATGTATTTAAATTTAATCTTAAATGAATTGGAAGACTCTGGCTTGTTGCCACACCTAATCATAGACGCGCCAAACGGATCAAATTTCGTGTCCATTCCTGACTTTCTCACTGTCGCGGAAAAAACTGGCCGTTGTAGAGGGGTTTATTTTAAACAATTGAGGATGCGCTTTACAGGCTACTGCCGTTATGGAGAGTTTTATGCACCGATGGACTCTCCGCCGAGACAAAGACAAGTAGACGTTGTGGAGGGGTGGCCGTTGATGGAGGTTCGACTGTATTTGTTAGAAAGCAATGTAAGTATGGATATTTGTTTAATAAATTATACTGAAATTACCTCTTTTCATTATAAACACGCGCTGAAAGTGCATCAAAAATAGTACTCTTCTGTTCGTTAAATGTATGCTGTACAAGGTTGTTCTTACGTTTGGTAAGTGGATGGCATCTACTGTTAGGTATTAGCATTTTTATGATACCCTACATTACGTACTACAGTACGTACTTTACTTCCCACGAAATTTTATCCAGAAATAAGATGCTAAACTAGTGTAGGACCTACCTCTTTTTCGCATAATATACTCTTGTGTGTCATCACCAAGAAGGTTCGTAGCAACACAGTACAACTTATTACCAACATTTCCAGCTGAAGTGACAATAATCTCTATTTTAATGGCCTTTGCTTGCATGGAAATGCTCTTAACGTTCTCGTCGATAACTGAGAGATCATTTCCCTTTGGATCTCGTCTCCAGGACAGAGTCGGTGTGGGCTTGCCCTTGACGATGCAAGTTAATTCCACCTGTTCGCCAGCAGCGCCAGGAATATTTGTATTTATAGGAGTAGATGTCAAAATAATTGGGCGAGCTGTAAAAAAAGTTTTTAAAACTGCAAGTTCTAATGCAATGAATACAGGCAGCCGTCAGGGCATCAGAAAGTGATCAAGCAGTTATCCCTACATAAATATCGACCCATAAATAATCCACCAGTAAACATTACCAGAGATTTTCTAAGTCCAAAGTGGTTCATTTGTCTCCCAGACAGTCAGGATAGGATAAGGGGACATACTTTGAAACGGGGCTTCTAATTTTTCATCCTTATCCGACAATACTTTTACAGTGACTCAACTTGGCGAAAGTGAGTAAATACTTACTTTGAACCCGGAGTGTAAGTTCTCTGGAATCAGCGCCAAGGTCATTTCATGCAGTACAAGTGTATCCTCCACTGTCATTCTCAGAAGTGCCCATTATATGAAACTCTTCCACTTGTCCTATAATCTTTCCACTGCCCATCTTCTTCCACGTAATGGTTGGTCTAGGGACGCCATCAGCTCCACACACCATGGTAATGTTGTTGGTTTCATTGACCGTGTACAAACTTTTAGGGAAATAAGCAATTTTGGGTTTATCTAAGCAAAGAAATAAAAGCTCACTTTGGATGGTTGTTTCCCTGTTTTACTCTCGGTTTGTACGAGAGCTGTGATTGGTCAATTTAGCAGGTGGTTCTTCAATGTACAGGCCTCCTAAATTCAAAACTTTCCTTTTGTCGCCAAAGTGTCTCTTTTGACTTACAGTGTAACAATATTTCTCTACCAAGACCACTTTTGTGAATTACCAGAGGATCTTTCCCTTTGTTTTCAAGTTCGCGTAAGCTAACACTCAATCAAAACTTAAAGACGTTGACTTCTTGATCAATTTTAGGGTCAAACATAATATTGACGGCATTGTGTAAAAAATGCAGTTTTGAAGTTTTAACGTCGACTGTTCGCTATCAAGAGAGTGTGAAACTGATGTCATTTCCTGAAATGTTTGAATGCAGCCAATTTAGCAGGCTTAATGGGGTTTTGAGAATCCAGAAATTTTCACTCCTTTCTGCGCAGTTTACTAGCATCGTGCACACAGGTAAATACACCTTTTTCGATATATTTGAACCCTTTCTGGGCTCCAAGGCATTGGAGAATAAAAAAAGAAATGTATTATTCTTTGGTGATTTCTTTTGTTTTATTTCCATAAGCCTAGGAGCCAAGTATGAATTTTAAAATATAGAAATTTTTCTATTTAATGTGGGCCTGGTTGTTCAAACGGTGGATAGCGCTATCCATTGGATAAATATTAGGAAAATCAATTGCGTTATCTATTGGATAGAGCTTTATCCAGTGGATAGCGTTATCCAATGAACGACTGGGGCCTGGCGAGAAAATGACGTCACTTTTGCTTATGACCAACCCACTCATTTCCTCTCGACTGGAACAGATCGGGGCTAGAATTAAGTATGCAGTACAGTCGAAGAAAGACATCATACTTAAAAAATCTGAAATTTTCAAGGTTAAGGCAAATTTTGGTGTAGTAAATATTTCGGCAATATACTTTCGAAAGAAAAGAAAATTAGAAAAAAATATTATTACAGTAGCACTATAAAAAGGCTGCTTGATACTTCTGACCTTTAATGGTAAGTTTCCGTATGCAAATAACATTATGATCAGGGTATCTCTTCACTTTAGATTTAATCAACGATCACCATTTGTGTAATATTTGTTTAGTCTAGTACCATTACTATTTGTTAATTATCATTATTATTCATTCAAAATATTTCCCCGATTCTGATTGGCTAAAAGCACACGCATAACTCACCATAACCAGGTGCTGATGACCAAATTTGGAAGATTTTTGTGTTTAGCGAGGAAATGACTTCAAAAATGCAGCGTTTTTGCAGGTAAATGTACCGTTAACCGAGAAGACCTGGGGAGGAGGTTGAGTTGTTTCGGTTGTGGAAACAAAAATGGCGGACATTTCACTCGTTTCAAGAGTAAGAACCAGGCAAAATAATGGCTAAAAACATGGCACGAACGGCAAGAAGAAAACTCAAAGGGCGAAATCTGCTATTTGGAGAATATTAGCGGAGCTGAACAACCCTAAACGAAGATGAACTTAACATCGAACGATCGATGTAGGTAAGCGTGTTTTAGCTATGTTTTTAAACTAGGAATTATTTTGAATGAATAATGAAACAATTATTGTATTCGGCTTTCGTATCATGTGAAGTATTAATTATGGAGATTTCGGAGGGTGTTATCCGCCTCGGCCTACGGCCTCGACGGATAACACCCTCCTCGATCTCCATAATATTTCATACGATACTCAGCCTCGTTTATTAATCAGCCTCGTATCACTATCATTATTACTATCATCATCATTTTTGATGAACCATGTAACGAATTTAGCTAAAGCAATTTACATCTCACTGTCACGTTAACTTGGTAGTTATCATTTGGTGCCCTGAGCCCCGGCACGGTATATACAGCTGTACAATTGTATGTTCCTGTGTCATTCTTGGTAGCTGCTAATATGGTGTAGTTGCAGGAACTGAAGTTTTCCTTCAGAATTTTAGAGCCTTTGCTCCAGCCGACAAATGGTTTAAAGATGGCAGAGGCAGCACACAATAGGGTTATTGAACTACCTTCGTCTATTGTTGAAGACTGAGATTTCAGAGTGATTTTTGGTGTCTCTGTAGATTGGACAATATGGACTCCAATCAAAGATAAATATGTCTTTTAAAATTTGCCATATCAGTTATAGATTTGATATTTAGACATTATTGGATGAGCCTGAGTATTGCTAGATAATAAAGTGAACTTATAGGATCAGGATGGCGACTGCCCCTAATAACGACCCCCAAAAAACACGGGCCACTCAGACTTTGCAAAACATTACATCTTTCCCTGTAGCCCTTAACTGAATAACAAATACAGCAAAGACTGTGAGTTAAACGGTCCTATAACAGAGAAAACGAAATGTTAAGCAAGCTGTCTTAAGTTCACTAATAAATGTTTAGTGTTCAATGCCATTCAGAACAATGAAGTCATTCTCGGTAACGTAGATGTGGTTAAGATGGACGGCCCGGTGTTTAAGTGCTCCGCGTAACATTTCGTAAATTTCTGATGTTTGAGGGTTCCTTCTGCTTTTTTCTATTTGTTTTGCTATCTTGTTTCGTGTGTCATATTATGCCTGAGCCTATTGCCAACCTAAAGAGAGAAAATAACGATCTCAAATCTAAAGTCTTATTAAGTTATTTAAATCTTTAGGTTAGCCTCTCTTCGTAATCGTTATGTACTTGCCTTGTTTTATGTTAGTTTAAATTCTATTTACTGTATAGTAGTGTCTTCACTGTTATTTAGTCCATCTATATATAAATCTTGTTTTGTAATATGTCTTCAGCTCCCCCCATCTCGATTAGTTTATAAGCTATTTGCGGGTGGGAAAATAATCTAATTAGTTATTTTCCATTTTTGAATAAAATTTGTTGTTGTTGTTGTTGTTGTAGAAGTACACGGATGACGTGACCATTGACTCTTCTGATAATGAGAGATGTAGCTGATGTTAGTTCTCAGTCAAACTCCTCTCTGGGGACATCAGCTAGCTTCTCTGCAACAGGGTCACCGTTGTTGGTGTCCTCAGCTACTTTATTGGACAAGTCGTTATGTAATGCGGTTTCTTGTGTCTTTAGAATATCCCTCAGGTTTCAGGCCTGTAATGATGGTCATTCGCGTTCACAATATATGATCTGAAACTATCACCAGGTTTAAATGGTTCAAGGGACATGCAGCTTCGATCAAAAAACTCTTCCTGGACTTGCTATTTTTCCAGCACTCTCTGAACCTTACTGGGACCGTAGGCCATTGAATTTAGGAAGATATTCGAAACAGGAGAGATGCTTCTTGTGCGACGCTCCACGAGTAACTGGTTTGGTGAAAGCCTGACTCCGGTAATTGGAGTATTTCGTAACTCCAGAATCGCTACATAGGGATCTTTGAACCATTGCTCTAAGACATCATTGGTGATAAAATAACTGGCTGAAATTGATTCTATTTAGCAAACTGTTGCTAACTTCTGGGCCATTATCAAAGGACAAACTCCGGTATTCCATGTCTAAGCCATATGCTGTTTTCGACAGTTGATGGAGGAGGCCGTGTCAGCTCAAAGTACTTTGACTTATAAGCTAAGAGCACATCAAATTTGAGCAAAGAAAAAATGTGTGCGCAGAAGCGTGTTACAGTCCCTTTAATGAGCAAAACTACGATAGTTAGGCTAACTGGTCGGGTGTCGTAGGGAAATGAGTCTTGTGATAAGCATGCGGTTATTTTCGGCGATGATTCAAATGACACACCATGTTCATCACGTTTTTGCTCTTTGGCAATGACGTAATTGTCGTGTATTTATACACGCGTACTCATCAGTTCAGAAACAAATCGTAAGATAAGGTAAATATCCTGAAGAATACTCGATCGTCGATAAAGTAGGACTTAAAAAGGTTTTAGCAAGGAAATCCTGTTTCCTGTAGAATTAATAGCCTCATTTCGTATCTAATCTCCAAAGAAGCTCGACTTAACACTTTTAAGATTGTTTTTGTTCAGTCTAGTGTATTGCTATAATAGATTGTGCTGAATCTGAGAAACTGGTTTTCAAGTTTGCTACAGTATGTATATAATGACAGCAGCCCTCGTTGCTCTCATTGTTCAGCGCCACCCTTTTTTTGCCCACGTAATCACGCTACCAATGTTCTTACGTCGTTAGCTCTATTTCCGCTGCTCTATCTAGTTCATTTCACCGAACAGTGGCTGAGAATCGAGCGTACTAAAATCATTTAGGACGCGAAGTCAAAAGTCTGAAACGCTTTTGAGTCACCTATAATAATGTAACCGTTACTGGAGATTAAATACTTACCAGCCACAACAAGTTTGACCCAACTCTGTAGATTAGGTGGATCAAATAAGTTGAAAGACAGGTCACATTTAAATATCCGGCTGTCATTCTGTGTAACGTTTAGTATTCTGAAAGTAATGCTTCCTACGCTTCCAAAAGATCGCAAAGAACCAGCGAAAGCGATCCTGTTAAAGTATCCACTTGATGGGTTGACTTGAAGTTGCTGACCGGGCTGGCGTCTAGCCACAGTTACATCATTTTTCCCTGCGCAAACATATTTCAGATCTACCTCTTTTATTGTACGTCCTCTAGGCCTGAAGTGCCAACTCAAATCATACGAACTGGAGCCATCAATTCCATAAACTATGTTCCCCCATTTTGGAGTTAAAGTTGGTGAATCATAATCTGTAAAATTATAAAAATAAACGAAAAATTGTTCATGAGCATAAGGAATGTGCATATGTAACGAAAGGAAAGGAAGAAAACATTTTCTTTAAAAAAATCTTTTTGTGTTTTTTCTTTGAAAGCAATTGAGGCTAATCGAGTCAAGGGACTTTCCAAATTGAAAACTGTAAATTCGTATGGTTGTTCAAGTGAGGTCGCTGTCAAAATTGATTCCAATCATTTTGATATGTACTCAAGACAGTTTCTAATAATTTCCTGCCTGGCGTATCGGCCCCTACACGCGTAAGAAAACATTGGAAGATTACAGGTGAATGTAAAGGGCCATGGGAAGTATCAATAAAAACAACAGGAAGCGAATAGGAAGATCTTTCAGAAAGCACTTAAGGCTATTGGAGTAGATAAGATGGTTCCAGTTGAAAAGCTAGTCAAAGGGAAATTCAAGGATAACTTCTCTTTCGATTCCCAGGTTTTTTGCTTGGTGTTTTAAGAGCTGCAAAAGCCCTCGCTATTGCTAAACTTTCCACAACGCCCCCTAATAGGAGGCACATTTCGTTGCCCTGAGTAGTAAATTCTAAAGACGTATAGTTCTTGGCAAGCTAGTGATAACTAAGCTGGTTGGATATCAGCATACTCTTGGTGCTCTCACGTTTTGATGTACACTGGATGACGCTACCAAGGTCGTTAGGTCGTAAACTTCATCTCCGCCGCTCGCTCGAGTCCAGTTTTACCGAGCAGTGGCTGGTAATCCAACGCACTGAGGTTGCTTGAGTGAGTGAGGAGTGAGTGAGTGAGAGACTTTATTTTACGAGGGTAACACGTGACAGTAACTACAATTACTGGCTAACTTATGACCCTCTAAGAGAAATTAAAAATACAATGAAATAAAAAATATTAGCGATACAGATTACTATTTATAATAAAAATATTTACAATAAAAAGCCTACAAGCATTTGATAACGAGAGAAATAGTTAAAAGTTAGCTAAAATAACCTAAAATAAGAAAAATAGTGAAGGCAGAGAGGACTAAGTTTAAAATACTCATGAAAACGAAATAGAACTTTTCATATTTCAGTCGGATTTCAAAGACATCTTTTTTCTTAGGGATCGGGGTAAGGTATTCTAGTTTTTAAGAGTTCTCACTGCGAAGGTGCACCCCCCCTCTGAGACGTTTTTTGTGGGGGAAGGGGGAAACAGTAGATATAAATTACAATTTCTTGTGATTCTCGAGTGGTTATCAGAGTTTTTTCTTAAACATGTGATTAAATGGTGAGGAAGTGTACCATTCATCCTTTTGAAAGCAAGTGCACACTGATTGATTTATGCTTCGTTGTAAAAAGGAAGCGAGGTTAAGGTGGCTCAACTGGATTTTTTAAGGAGTATACCTCCCCACTTTGTACACCTTTCCTTGTTCTCCCCTGTTGGCTGCCTTACTTTCTATGTTTTCCATGTGTGCCCGCTTGTCTGCTCTTATCTTCCTCTTCACTGTTCGGTCAGCTTTCCAGTACTTCTTCTTGTATCTCTCTTTCGGCCTCTTCGAATTGGACTCCACGAATTTCCTCTTCGGGGGTTCCCCTGTTCTCGATGGCATGCCAGGTTGTGATCCACTCTTTCTCTTCTTTTGCCGACGTCCCAAGAAAGATTCGCTGGTCTGGGTGTATGCTGTTTTGACTTGGTCCCACATGGTGTTGATTCCAGTCGTATCTGGCTCGACGTTAGTTAGCTGCAAGTACTGGGGAACAACAGACTCGCCAATTATGGACTTGCAACGCCGAATTCTTACCACAGAAGCAAAACAAGAAGCTAGGTGGGAGGAACACTTTAGCGAAGTTCTGAACAGACCACCACCTGCAACGAAGCAGAGATCCTGAAGCAGACCTAGATCTCAACAGACACCACGAGAGAAAGAAGAGATCATGGCAGCCATCAGATCCTTAAGAAACGGAAAAGCCCCGGTTCAGGGCAGCCTTTGCTCAGAGCTATTCAAGGCCGATCCGCAGTTTGCAGCACAAGTTCTTTAGCCACTCTTCGCAGCCATATGGGAGGAAAACGGCTACCAGAGGACTGGACAGTTGGGGTCATCGTGAAGATCCCGAAGAAAGGAGCCCTGAGTACTGCAACAACTGGAGAGGCATCTCCCTATTGTCAGTGCCAAGCAAGATCCTGGCAAAGATCATAATCCAGCGAGCAAGCGGGTTTTTGAAAGGGAAGGGATGCATTGAACAGATAAACACCCTGAGAAACATCATTGAGCAGTGCACAGAATTGCAGAGACAGCTGTACAATAACTTTGTATATTTCGAAAAAGCCTTTGATAGCGTCCTCCAAGATAGTCTTTCGCCAACCCCAAGGCCCACGGGATCCCACAGCAGATTGTCCATGTCATCCAGAGCTTCTTCGACAACTTCACATGCAGGTTGCAGAACAGCAAGTCCAGTTTTGAAGTCAAGACTGGTGTCAGGCAAGGCTGTTTAATGTCGGCGCTGTTTTTCAACATCGTTATCGAACGGGTGATGCGGCGAACAACAGAGGACCAATCACGTGGCATCAGATGATCCCTCATCTCAACGCTGTAAGATCTGGATTTCGCTGACGATCTAGCACTGGTCTCACATACCCATCAGCACATGCAAGAGAAGACGTTCCTTCTTAGCACCTTTGAACAGCAAGTAGGCCTGAAGATTTGCCAGAAGAAGACTGAAGTCATGATGCTGAATGTACAAAATCCCGCACCAGTCAAAGTGAAGGGATAAGACCTTCCAACAACTGAGGAGTTGACCTTCCTTGGCAGCAGACATGATAACGGAGCGGGTAACGACATCAACGACATCAACAGCTTCCAGAATTCCCGTGTCTTCATCCATACGCCTCCGTAGACCCTTTCCCGTAACCAACAAAGCTTCCGTTTTTGCGCATTTATACACATTTTGTTACCTCTAGACCATCTCTCTTTCTCTGTCAGATCATCAGATATTGATTGATTTAGTGAAGAAATGGTTTTCAAATTGGAACTTGAAGACGCGACATATTATTCTGAAACGCTTTTGAGTCAATTATAACTGTAACTGTTCTTTAAGGGTTAAATACTTACCCCTCAAAATAAGTTCGACAGAGCTTTGTACATTAGGTGGATCAAATGAGTTGAAAGATAGGTCACATTTGAATGTTCTTCTGTCACTCTTTGTAACGTTTAATATTGCAAAAGTAATCGTTCCTTTATTTCGTTTCAACGAACCGGTAAAAATGATCCTGTTTGCGTAGCCACTTGCTGAGTTGACTTGAAGTTGCTGGCCGGGCTGTTGTCTAGCCACAGTGATATCACTATTTTTAGTGCGAACATATTTCAGCTCAACCTCTTTTATTGTAAGTCCGTCAGTGTCGAAATTCCAGGCCAAACGTACCGAATTGAGTCCAACGGATGCATAGACTTTATTCCCCCACAATGGAACCAACAATGGTGAGGCACAATCTGTAAAATTACAAATTAAAATAGGTGTAACATATACATTCATTGGCAAGAAAAAATAATGTTTATTTTTATATATTGTAACGAAGGTTATAAGAGGACGCAAACATTTGCAGAACAAAATATTCTTTCTGTTTCTTGTCTCTGAAAACGAATGCGGTTAAGTGAGTCACTGGGAGTTCTATATCGAACCTTTTCAACTCTTTTGTTTGGTCAGTAATGGCCTTTTCTTATTTCCTATCCTAAGGTAAATTTCTTTGTGTGTTGAGAAGCTGTGTTCGCCTTGAATCGTGGTGCCAATAAACACTCGGCTCAAAGTCGACATGCTGATCTGGCTCTACCGTTCTTTTGCATAGTTAGGTGTTTAAAACATGTCGTTTAGCTCTAGAGAAAAACGTAAGTAACAAAACGAAAAAATGAACAACAGGCCCCCATTCTGCTCTGATCTCAGGTTATTTTCAAATTTTGGATGCCAAGCGAAGGGCGACCTACAGCCGAAAAAAATAATCACGATGTCATAACCTGCATCAGCCGCTGACAAGGTTTATTGTCGTTAATTCGAATTTGATACGGCCGTTATGATCGACTACTTTGGTCCACATCCTACGACGATGGCGATTTTGGGGCGCATGTGAAAATTCGCGGTGTCACTTTAGGACATCAGAGGTCATTTACCACTGCATGCATAATTAACAGTATTGCTTCCATCCTTCTTTGCCTTTAGTGACAGCCTAAGCTTAGTCACACAGACTGTCTCGGGCATATGCTTGTGGCATTGTTTTACCCCCAACCTTGCTGCACTACGTTTTCCCCCTATGATTTTTTCTAGTTGTTTTGTCATGTATGGATCATTCATGTACAGCTTGCGTACTCTAAATAAGGTTTGCCAGTAACAGAAAAATAGCGGATTCACTCTATGTTTAGCTCCTTTAACCAGAAATGAATCATAAGACCCAGCAACGGGAAAAGAGGATTAATTGATGCATTAGTTTTGTTAGTCTCTGTTTTCCATTGTAAAAGGCTTTTTTGTATCACATTTTTCAGTCGGTTCATGATCCTTTTTGTTTACTTGCAAATATGACTGTCTCATGGACAAAGCTCTATATAAAGCTTGATACCCTTTTAGACATTTAATTTAAAAGCTGAAGATTTATATCTTTGAAGTACGCTGCTTTTGATATTGATTACATCGATCAGTATCCATCAATATCGCAAAATATTCGAGTTCATTCATGGCGTTTAGAAAAATCACAATTAAGCAGGTTGGAATATTCTTTAACTTTAGCTTCAACATGGTGTGACCACAACCCTTCGTTATTCAGCCATATGTCAGCTATAAGCAGGTGTGCTACCTAAATTCTTGTCCGGGATACTGGCTTGTTACTGTGCATTCAGTTGAATGCTGTTTCTTTTGGTTATGTTCCAATATTTGTTTTTTGTTTATAAACGTTTTCTTGACGATTGGGGGGGAGGGGAGGGGGGTAATAAACTAAAACTTAGTTACTGCTTGGGTGTCTTATTCCAAACAGTACTCTGTTGTTGTGTCTCATATGACTATGGACTCCACAAGTAAGATGCTGGGAACACTAACACGCTCAAACACAACATGTCTTCTAAAAAACCTATGCATGTACGTTCTCATTTCCAAAACCATTGACATTACGAAATTTAACACACACATAACATAACATACGCATTTGAAATAATGACTTGAACCGTAAATTTGTAATTGTTTTAACATAAAAAAATACGTAGGTTTAAAAATGGAAAATGGAAAATTAAACTAGGTTAAAATTCGACCAATAACATTATTAGTACCACCGTGGACAGGTTGTTAATGATTGGTGTATCACAAAACCTCACTCGTGATTGGTGAGTTATGATACTGAATACTGTTCCCTCAGCAGTTGTCCGATCGTAGGCATCCAAACTTCAGGAATCTCAATTCCACTTTCCCTATTGATGTTGTTGGGGTGAAGTCTTATGTGAATAGCCTCTTTAACTCTACGAGAGTACGAGTAAGGGTAAACTCGTCTCTTAGCGGATAATTCCTCATCTTCGGGAAACAGCTGAGGTTTGAGTTCGTGAAAGCCGTATATCCCTGTCGTGTTCCTTAATTCATTCATGGTTGTTGTGCATTGAGATGCATTCATTTTTTTATTTTTTGCGTGAAATTAGCCAGTTGTCAAATCAACAGTAGAGCCTCTCTGCATTACTGACAAAATTCTCTTTCTTAGCTTTGACTCGTTTTCGAATACTAAGAACGTATCTTAAAAAGCTGCTTCAGAAGCACAGCGTAATTGTAGGTAAAAGGCTAATAACAGACTCTGGTTTTGCCGTTGTCTTGAACGGAACTTGGGCCCCCTGTGATTAGCATCAGGCATCTCGTCTACCCCTTAACCCCGAAGGAAGACCTGATACTCACGTAATCCTGCACGGTAATAAAATAAACGCTTGAAAGGGAGTTATTTTAAGGCCGTTTGTTCCCACCAAATCAGCCTTAATCAATGGGGTATATATATATATATTTTTTCGACGTTGTGGCCAACCGCGAGTCTCGTTGCGTGTGCAAGTAGATATTCTTAGAAGGGTCGCATGGTTGCTTTGCACGTTTGCTTCTTTCTGATGTCTGGAGGTTCTGCAGCCGAATTTCGAAAGGCTCTAACATCGGTGGCGGTAATAGTGCTTTTGTCCTAGCAGAAATTCGATTTAATATGTTTCATAAAATAATAAAATGACAATCGTAAGCAACTGATGAGGGAGATGATTCGTAGGTCCAAAACAGCCTAGTCGTGTGATGGTAAAAGTTCCGTATCGAAATTAGCTGCCCGGTACAAAAGGCACATTTCACGGATCAGGAGTACATGTCACTGTTCCATTGATAAATGACAAAGTCAAACAGATTGTTTTAGGTCTCAAACGACACTGCTGGGCAAGAAGACACTTTTGTTCTGTTTATTTGTCTATGGCAGGGTGACTTGTGCTCCTGACAACTGGAAAGTGACCTGTGTCTTCAAGGGGAAACATAGTACGTAAGTTGTGTTACAAATAAAGTTATGTGACTAACAGAAGGCTAGGGAAGATAAGTTGCCGAGCACGACGTTAAATCTCGATAAGCCTAGCTGCAGTCCATGCCCAGCTGCATCCTCCACCTCAGCTCGCCAACAATAGAGGATCTAAGCCATAAAGGCTACGTGAAGTTTTCACAGTAGTTTTGTTTCACCACTTTCATATATACTGCTTTTTGGGTTGAATTTAACCTTATTTACTTACCTGAAGGAAATGGTACAATCGAGCACAGCAAAATCAGTAAAATAACAGATGAACCTGTAGGAGAAATATTTCGATCTCGGAACATGGCGAATTCTCTGTTTTACGATGGAGTCGACACTGTATTAAATCAAGAAACTTCCGCATCGAGATTACCTTTTTGTGGTCTTTGTGAGGGGAGAAGGGGTGCAACGTGGTAGTCTGCGTGCAGTAGTCCGCTACCCTTGGTGTGTATGCACGCAGGCTACCAACTTTACAACCGACGCAAAGGACACTTTCAGGGTGAAGCATCGAGCAATTTGGGTTTCTATTAAGGTACTATTAAAAGCTTGGAAGGCATTTTGTGTTTCTAATATATTGTATGTACATATATAATGATTTCCTGTTTGTCAGGGTGTTCAATATTCAACGTTGAAACAAGCTCAACGGTTGTCGTGACGTTGGAGACTGAAAGGGTCAAAGTAATTTTGCTTTCACTAATTTCGCTCCGTGTGCTTATTTTAGAGAATCAAAAACTGGTGGCAAAAAAAATCTTCGCCACAAACAGTAGGCACTTATCTGACACGTATCACTGTTCTCCAAGTTAACTGAATTAAAAGCGTCTTCGTTTTTGTTACACATCGATCAACTCCTTTGGCGTTTAAGCATCACTTCTCTAGTGTTCTGCGACAGTTTGAAGTAGCTATTCTGACGTTTCTGCCGTATATGTGATAGCTTGATAAGTGCTGGTATACTGCCTAAACTATTTGCCGCTAAATTGTTTCACTTTGGCTGTTATCAACAATTATTGACGTCACATTAATGAGAGAATCAAAGTGTTTGATTGCCGAGTAAAAGAATGAGCGGACAAAGGAAAGAGTGAAGGAATGACGAAGAGTCACAAAGCCACGAACAAATTCCGAGTAACATTCGTTTTCACTTTTAATGATTAACATTTAACTATATGGATCACTATGTTTTATCATTCTATTGTAATGAGCGGGTGAGCAAAACGTTTATGTAACACGTGCACTATAAGTCATTACAAGAGATAAAATAGCCCATTCTCTCTTGATTAGTATTATTTATTACTATAGAAATGGCTAAAGATGCCATACTAGTTCAGTGTCCACTCTCACTTGCGTGCAAATCCAGTTACTTACTTGGAAAGTTAATCGAACTATAAATTTACTTAGAAAATGCCGTGACTTCCTTGATGCTGGATAAACTGTGGTGGTTGATTCCCCTCTGTCAGCCATTGTCATCCTGCTACCATCATTCATCCATTGATCATAGTGCCTGATGAAATGTCAAATCGTCCACGTTCTTGTAGAGCTGCTTGTCATAGAGGTGCATTTTGATGAGTGTCTACCAGAGGAGAATCTCAGCGTTATTCAAAATCGGTGCTTTAAAATACACATACGAAAAATAACTGGATCTTGTTTACTGTAGGTAGTGTCGACCGATGTATCGTTCGATATAGCGGTCGATAGTCGGTCGACAGTCGGTCGATAGTCGGTCGATAGTCGGTCGATCGTGGGATAGACTATCAGCCGAGTATCGGTCGATATTTCGACGACGCACCTCGACCGACTATCGGTCATATTTCGGTGACATATCGGTCAACTGTCGGTGGTATATCGTCAACTGTCGGTCGAATATCAGTCGTGTGTTAATTTAGCAGGTGAGTCCAATGACTTTCTTTTTAAGCAATGACGTCATTGATTACTGTTATCATGCTATGGGGGAACATTTGGCAGTGCGAGGCGTGATTACTCTATGAAGCAAACCGAAGAGCACTGGGAACTAGGGACATGGTAACCTTTTTTTCCAGTTTGTATCGTCACCGATCGTCTGATTTTTAGCTGATTTTTAGTGGTCCCGCAGTTGAAGAATAATTAAAGAAGGACGAGTGAAACGACTGCTCCCGAAGTCCCGAAGTGGACAAATAATGAATAGGAAGAGCAGTTCATAACGTGCTTTGAGAGCGAGGAATGCACATCTTTCATTATCGGGCTTTGACCTGCTTCATCACGCCGAGTTCTCGCTTGTGCGGAGACCACAAATTAAACTTACATATTTCTGCATTGAAGACGGGAACAGTCCTTTGTTTAACGATCAGTTATTGATAAAACGCGCTGATAATGCGCCAAGGAAGGTGACAAAATATCCAGCAGACTGAACACATTCATTTATTGTGGGAATGATCTCAATTTACAGCAAGGAAAATACTCATACGTTCTCATTACATTATCCTGTCCTTTTGCTCTGCCCTTTCGCTTTATACTGTGTTCAAAATAAAGACGACCATGCGTAAGAGAAGTTAATATTGAATGGTAAGCAACTTTTGGTCATCCAGTAAAAGGAAAACAGTATGCGCCGCGTTAACATCAATGTTATCTTAAATTGTTAAGGAAAAACAAGTTGAACAAAATGAACTGTAAATACATTTTTTCATCAATGTAGTTCTGAGTCGGTTGAAAAATTCTCGGCATAGGAAAAATCAGCCAGATATAGGCCTTACACGATGGGAATAAAACACATAACAAGAAGCTGAAGGCCTATCACTCT
>CALNXK010000110.1:0-47500 GCA_942486035.1 Porites lobata | reverse complement strand
GAAGGGGACCCGAAATGAAATCAACCAAGTAAAGGGCCATAACAAAAGAAAATCAAAATCCAATTGTTGCTCTTTAGCTTTGTAATGGTGATGATGTAACGCTTATCTCAGTGACACTTAGGATTGTTTTCTTTTCTACAGTTGCCTAAACGCCGTGCAAACGTCCACCGATTATAAACCTTCGTTTTGCGATTAACTGAAAAATGCCAATTCCTCTTCTTTGACCTGTCTCGTCACCTAAAATTAAACTTGAAGTTTCGTTCTTCCATCAAGCAAGGTTTGTGGGTCCAGCTGGGGCCCGTTTCTCGAAAGTCCCGCTTACGTTTCGGACCCGAAATCAAATTTTCAAGTCGAAATATAAAGAATAAGAGAGTGGGTCCCGGCTAACAAACTGCTCCATTTTGTTTCATTAACTGATAGTTTTATCAGGTTAGATGAAAAACTATTGAAACCTCTATCTTCCATGAAAACAACAACAGCTTTACCGGCCGTTAATTACCGGGACTTTCGAGAAACGGGCCCCTGCCCGCAATCTGATGTGTGAGAGAAGCATAATTATTCCTGCTCATAAATTCGTCGATGCAATCGACCAAAGGAAATACCATAAAATTTCCCTTCATCTCCTATTTTAATCGAATTTTTGAAAACGTTATAAACAACTGAAATCGTGCGTGAAGTAAAAGAAACTCTCCCATAAGGCACACTGTACGCTTTCGAGAGAGATTAATTGATTATTCAACCCCGCGGCCTTCAATTCTAGACATCTCCAACTCAATGGCAACGAATATCCCTGGATAAGAAAACGTTCCCTTGAGACATCTTTCTGGATTTTAAAAAGGCTGTTGATACCGATTGGCATTCTGTTTTGCTTCTTGGTAAACTAACCAATATGGAATCACAGGCTTTGTGAATAATGGAACGGTTTTCGTAGTATCTCGCAAGCCGTATGCAGACAACACAACTTGACATGCAATTATTTCATCCAATAGAGACTCTGTGACTGGAGTCCCACAGGGCTGCGTTTCAGGCCTCTATATTTCCTGGCCGCGCGTGGACGGAGCCCCATAGCTAAGGAAATGTGGTAATCTACCCATCCGAGAAAATTTGGTAATCACGTGACCATACACCGAGCGAGCGAGCGACGGTCCGTCCACACGACAGGCATACCAATGTTAAATAACTGAATCAACAGGTGTGGCAACCCAAATGCAACTCAAGGTTTTATTTGGAAGGAAATCACATGGCCGCTCGGACTTTTAGAAAGAAAAAACAACAAAGTCGTGTCTTTTTCGGTGTTATTTTTTATGTTTACACTAACGTGGATAACAGAGAAAGAGCTAGAGAGAGTTATTGAAAACAAAGGAGATGAACATGTAAATTCAAAGCGGCGGTGAGAAAATGAGAAATGCTAGAGGCCAGCAAGGAGCGACCAGCAAGGTGAAAATGAGCGGCAGTGAAAAATAAAAGCGAACATGAACACAGGAAACAAAATATTGGGTAAACACATATGACAATTCCTCCATAAAAATAATGTGTAACTAGGAAGTTTGACGTTTTAGTCGTACAAAACAGCGTTGTAGTCGTGCAAAACAGCGGCAAGGGATAGACAAAAAAGCCTGCTGCACGTGCAAATTTGTTTTTTGCTAATTAGAAGAAAAAGTGTGCTGCACGTGCAATTTGATTTTTTGCTAATTAGATCTATTAGTCTTGAAGCCGTTTTCATTGTCGTCTCCGTTTAGCATTACACTATTTAATTTTTTTGTTTATAAGTATCGTTAACCATAGCTTCGCTTTTAGCCCTGGCTAAATCTGTATATTATTAATGACATTCATATTTGTTGTTGCCTGCGTGCAGACGTCTCCCATTTCCTTTGTAGTACGCGTACGATAAAGGTAATAAGAGACGTCCGCACGAAGGCAAATTTGTTGCGATAAGCTCGCGCTTTATTTGTTCGCTGATGATGCAAACCTTCGTATACTGAAGAGATTCTGAAGTCCCTAGAAACCGTAGTTAGCAACTAACAATTACAGAGTTTTTGTGATTGTTTAAACGCAAATTTATTATAAACATAAACGCAAAAAAAGACTATTTTTATTATCTTCAAACCGTTAGAATAGACCAAGCCAAGAGGTATTGGACAATAACAGTAATGGATCTGTGTTTCTTGCATGAACGAAATCTAATTTTCATCTTAACGCCTTTATTATAGAGGTTTACTAAATAACTATTAGCCACGTTTAAGGTGCAGGACAAGGCCAATAACAGGAATGGATTTACTTTTCTTAGAAGTAAGGATAATATTCGATTCTTCTAGGAGTGTTAATTATTAAGAACAATACATTAACCAATAATTCAAAGATTAGTAAAATTGTTGGCATTCCGTAAAATTCCGAAAATAAGCCCATCCATGTATAAGCCCCTCCAAATATAAGCCCCCCAGACTCGTAACGCAAAAAACCCTCCGTTAAATCGCCCCTCCGAAAATAAGCCCCCCCTGGGGGCTTGTACTTGGAAATTGCCCTCAAATACAAAGTAAAACAGAGCAAAAACGGTCAATTTCCTTACAGCTATCAGGCTAGCCCAAACAATTTTGAAACACAAATTTCCCTCCATAGATAAGCCTCTCCGAATATAAGCCCCTCCAAAAATAAGCCCCTCAAAAAGGGCTTTTGAAAAATATAAGCCCCAGGGCTCATTTTCAGAATTTTACGGTAATTGCGCACAAGACTGAAATATCATATTGGATGAATCAAATACTCTTTTCGTCCATTGTAAGGGAATCCAGATTCCGGATTCGGCGAAATTTCTGCTTTTGCCATCCACAATCCAGAAAAATGTTGCCCGTACAATCCGGAATCCTATGTTTTAGAATCCAGATTAGAGTTCAAGGAATCAGGAATCCCACTTTCTAATGATTGTGATCCGGAATCAAAGTTCCACTGACAAAGACTAGAATCCAGGATCTGGAATCCCTTATATGAGGCGAAACTTTTCGTTCGATGTTATTTCCCTACCGTTTTCAATGCTTAACTCGACTTAGAATCAAACCGCTCAGTGTGATTTACTGAAACGTGCTCTTTGCTTAATTTTCTTTTCTATCAATCGACCTCAAGGTATCCTCTTTTACTTCGCTTCCAATATTTTACCTGTCGATCATTACACATTTTGAAACGATTTCTACCATGAGGGGCACCCAATGACTGTTTTTTGTAAAATATCTGTTGGGAGAAGCAAAGATGGCCTAGAATTATTGCTTGACGACGATGTAAAATTTGTAGATAACCGTTCCATTTACGTACAATTTTCGAAGCTTATCTAATTAATATCCTACCATTTTCTGAAGTTTATTTTTTCACATTTCACTCTCCAGGTTAGGCGACTAGTTTTCGTAGAAAAAGGAAACCTACAATTTTCGGATTCAAAAATGAGAACTAGAGAGGAATCCGAGAAATCTTCGCTCTTGTAAAACGTTAAATTGCATCTAAAACTTTCGAGAAAATAATACTGAAGCCTCGAAAACTCGAAAAAAACTTAAGTTCCCCTAGGATAGCCAAACAGATACAAATTTTATAGTGCCGCTTAGAATGCATTTCGAGAGATCTAAAAGTACTCTGGATAGCCCAGAAAGTGTTTTCAATGTATTTAGTAGGAAACGGTCGTTGGGTGCCCTTGTACCATGATTTCTACCTATTCTGTACCGCGTGTGGAATATATTGAGACTGATTACTACATTGTGTTACCAGCTTTGGAGCAAAATTATGGCGGAGCTTTTGCTGTACGTGGGTACGTTTCACCAGTACATCATTGAATTTATAAATACAACGAAAGAAAACAAAATGAAGGAAGTGCTGTTGTCTATTTGTACTACAGCCTTGTTTGCAGTTCCAGTTGTAGACGCAGTAGCTGTAGACGGATCTGGAAAAGTAACATACAAAGGTCAGTTGAAAGTTAATCTATGCACTTTAAGAGAACGTAAGCTTTAGGTTGAAAAAATTCTCATTTTGTAAATCACAAGAAATGAAATAGATTTCAACCGCAACTGTGATTTTAGGTCGGTACCACCCTTTTTTATTAAGAACATAGCTATTACAACTTAACTTAATTAAGCTGGCAGAGTTTTGCGTCATCTTCTGATCACTTTAACTGCCACTCGATGTACAAAATAAAATACAGCTGCTACCAAGAATATTTCATTCATGGCTGGTTTGTTCATTGGATTTTGGTTAAGAAATGCGCCGCTTGTGGGAAATCCGATTTCGGAGAACATCGTTTTCAAAAATGAGCTTAATCACTTCACCTTGCTTGAAAAGTCTCAAGCGATTCTAGCCTTATTTGATGGCTTTCAGGACCTGCATCTCGACTGGTAAGCCTGAGTAATTATTGCATTTGATGCTTATTTTACGAAGTCGAGCGTAGTTTATGCGGCTAGTTTATGCCCGTTTATGCACGTTTGTAAGCTTTAATCAGGTTTGCTATAAGCTTACAGAACTTTAAAAAGCCTTTAGACATTTTCTGACCGCAAATACACAGAAAACGTTCCGAAGAATATTTAGTTTTAATTTTGGCTGTAAAAAGATAGCTTTGAGCGATTTTCTTGCCTCGCGTTCATCTTTAAAAATAGCAAATATCGGGAAGCCGTGTTAAAACATAAGCTTCAATCTGCAAGGTTTTAAGCTTAATATATGCTAAAAATTCAGGATTTTCAGAGACATTTTACTCTCAGTACTTGTCTTCGTGAATGAAAATTGTTGTCTCTGTAAATGTTTCACCGAATTATATTTCTTTTATTGATTGTTTAGTAGTCTCTTTCGCAATTTTAATCGCTGTGTCGTTTGTTTTTAGTCGTACATGACATCGCATGCAGGAGTACTCAAAATGCGGCGCCTAAAAAAAACACAACGAAAATTAATATAATAAATTCTTCATAATTTTGAAGCGTAACTCTATTAATGCTCATTCAAACCCCCGCAAACAGCTCGCACTGCAAATTTGGTGCTTAACAAAAGTGAGAACCGGCTGGCCGTAGAGTTGATTTTGGATTTTTCTTAACGTTTTCGCTAAAAGCGCATTATTACCCTGCATACCACATAGGAGCAGATTGTTGTGTTATGGAATTCTCTGCATGCAAACATTTTATGATGTAGGCAACTTGTAGTATAATTTGAAAGCGCGTGCTCCGATCGTCCTGAATATTGAATGAGTGCAATTGGACTGGGACAACCTATGATAAAAAGCCGCCAATAAAACTTCTGTAGGCAAAATCGAGAAAAGGTTGGTAAATACTTTTTTTCTAGGTGACAATTATGTGTTGAACACGAAAAATTTGTTTACCAAGCTTTTAACTACAATGACCTCCAAACGAGGCTAAAATTTTCCCCTCATTCCAAACCCACATTTGACTCGAATTATTCCCCCAAATTAGCTAACTACAAGTTTATTTACAATGAAATAAACTAATAGATGGTTAATAAAAGTTATTCCGAAACTTTTAAATCGAGAAACGCTAGTGAAGGAAGTTGATGAGCGTGTTCGTCGCATAACAAGCAATGTGAAGAAAAAAATGGTCTTTTGAATAAGACCAAATTTGCTTGAAGATCAACAACCCCAAAAAGGTATTTTTTTAATAAGGAATATTTTTGAAATAGCACAAATAGTCTTCTTCAAGTTTAGTGACGTCTGGTGCCAGCATCATAACAAAATGGAACTTCCCACAGATGTAAATCTCCATTTTCTCTTAAACGAGTATGAAGAACTATCATTTCCCCTTTTTCTAAAATAAGCAATAGCTTTCTTTCTCTAGAAAAAATAAAAACTAATTTTCAGTGCAGAAATGCAAAAAAAGAACCAGTCGTCTGAAACTTGTTAAAAGCATGCACTCGTAAAAAAAACGTACAATATTGTTGGTATTTAAAAGAATTATTGTGTATATACGAGTTGCCGTTGCACCTAAACGAGTATGGGGACCCTCCAATTTTATTTCAAACTTAAAGTTCACTAAGTTTCACAAAATTCCCACTGCAGTTTCTATTTCAGAAGAATGACCTTGTGATCCTGGCGGGACTCGATTGCGACGCAAGTTCGTAAGGGGATGAATCGACTTTCGCAAGTCAAAACTTGTTGCACCCCGACTTCTTAGCCTGCGAATACGGCAGCCCCTCATCGTACTCCGTCGCTGGGACGTTGCGCGAAACGTGTAGAGGGATGAGAGACAGCTGTATTAGCAGGCTACATC
The DNA here is from genome assembly GCA_942486035.1 of Porites lobata. Classification (NCBI taxonomy): domain Eukaryota; kingdom Metazoa; phylum Cnidaria; class Anthozoa; order Scleractinia; family Poritidae; genus Porites; species Porites lobata. Next base: position 41,267 of record CALNXK010000110.1, on the reverse strand, counting down.
ATCGTTAACTTTCTGTTAAAGATAGTGAACTGTTTCCTCGTGACGCTTGCTTTTTTTGAGTTCACTGCAGCCGTGAGTCAGCCATACGAACAACTTTTAGGACCTCCTCCCCTCCCCCGGGTAGCGAGGCCTTCATACAAATTCAGAAAGAAGGTCTACTTTGAAACTTTTTGATCAGCAAGCTAAAATAGGATTGGGTACACTGTTTTTCTGATTTTATGCTTAATAAAACTTACACGAATTCATGAAAATTCTAAAATTTTATATAGAGGAAAGAATAATTATAAAATCAGTGCAGCGCTTGTGACGTGAACATTGCGTGACTAAGATACATTACCTTGTAGACAAGTAGTAAGAGTATCTAACAGAGTACCATTTTCATGCACGCTAAGGAAAAATATGTTTCTGCCCATCATAAGCAGCTTCAGTAATTTGGCAAGTTGTCAGTGGTAAAGGAAACTTTGTAGATATGCACTGAAGATGAGGGAATATTAAGAGAAAAATTGATAACATTTTTATGGAAAGGTGATATTTTGCTATCGATCATGTAAACAGATTTTTAACTGTTAGTCTGCTTTCTGAAATATTTACCCAACAAAACTCCAATTTTCAAGGAGAAAATTGTCCCACAAAATGCAATTTTTTGGTTCAAACTCAACCCCCCCCCGTCGCCCCCCTGATGCCCAGTGCAGGTTTTTGTTAGAAGTCAAACAAATGCCACAGTGAGTAGTTTCATCTGAAGTACTAACTACACACAAAGTCTGGGGGAAGGTTTTGTTTGACCATTTCCAATTTTGCTCAATCCTTAGCAACATTCGTTCTTAAAGGTTATTTCTATTGGCGTAGAAAACAAAAAAGTTTTGAAAAGACGGCGACACGATGTTCTAGTTTTAAAATTTTGGCTAAGCGCGCTCGAATTTGAAAAACTGAAATTTATATTTTTTGTTGCCTTTATATTTTCCTCGGCAATTTTCCCTGATTTTAAGGGGTTCTAAAAGTGAACCCTTTGAGGAGTTTCAAAGTGAACACTTCAACGGGTCTTAAAGTGTTCACTTTAAGAGTAACACTTTAAGGAGTCTTAAACTGAACACTTGAAGGGGTTCTAAAAGTGAACACTTTAAAGTAAACACTTTAAGGAGTCTTAAAGTGAACACTTTAAAGTAAACACTTTAAGGAGTCTTAAAGTGAACACTTTAAGGGGTCCTAAAGTGAACACTTTAAGGAGTCTTAAAGTGAACACTTTAAGGAGTCTTAAAGTGGACACTTTAAGGAGTTTAAAGTAAACACTTCAAAGGGTTCTCAAAATTGAACACTTTAAGGAGTCCTAAAGTGAACACTTTAAGGAGTCTTAAAGTGGACACTTTAAGGAGTTTAAAGTAAACACTTCAAAGGGTTCTCAAAGTGAACACTTTAAGGAGTCCTAAAGTGAACACTTGGAGTCTTAAAGTGAAACACTTTAAGGGGTCTTAAATTGAAGACTTTAAGGAGTCTTAAGGTCAACACTTTAAGGATTAAGTTATATAGGGCAATTTATATAATGTTGATTGTAAGATTTACATAAGGGACTTTGTACAGCATCTTAGAATGATCGGAAAAAAAATTACTGAGAACAGTACTAACGTTGAGCAGTTGGTCCAACACTGAAATCATCTACACTCAACGGGCCAAGCTTCCCATCTTCAGTTATCTTATCGGTCAATTCCCGTATCTCACTTTCACTAACGTCGTTTTTGAATTGCACCTCCAAATCTGCAATCACGCTTCCTTGACTGTCAGGAAAAACCAGAAAGCCAAAAGGGTGAATAAGCGTGAAAGATAAAACAACTGAAAAAAGGGGAGGACAGGAGAAAATCGAGAGCGACGACGACAATGATGATGATGTTGGGGATGCTGAAGGTTTTGTTGACAATGCATTAAAACAGAATGGTATCAAACAAGTCGAATTTGAGGGATAATTGGACACCTCAGTCATAAATACAACTACGTTGACACGGTACCGGCCGAATTTTCGACCCGATGAATATTCTAACCGGACACTACGCTTACACAGCACCGTTCAAACGTTCACACGGAACTTTGAGCGGCTAGGCGTCTTCATAAACGAACACTCAAACGCACGAATTTCCAACCTGTCGAAAATTAATTCGGTCCCGTGTGAACGTTGCCTACATCCCTCAGAAAAGGTACGGGAGCCTACATCCCTATGAAAAAGTACAGGGGCCTACATCCCTAGGAAATGTAAAGGGGCCTACATCCCCAAAAAGGGTACAGGAGCCAAATCTCTAGGAAATGTAAAGGGGCCTACACCCCCAGGAAAAGATACAGGGGCCTACGTCCCTAGGAAAAGGTACACAGGGGCCTACTTCCCTAGGAAATGAAGAGGCAGTTGGATTTTTCTCCTGTCCAAGCACTCTTCCCATGCAAAAGTAAAACCTTAAGATTCCTACAACTTACCTTAATTTTGTTACTATTACCCTTTCCACTTCGAAACCTTGGCTATTATATTCGTCCTCAGCCTGTGAAAATAATAAGGGTCTTTCAAAAACAAATATCCTCTCAGTTTTTATGCAAGTGTCTGACTCCAACTCCGAGCTCAAAATAACTATCTGCAGTTTGATTAAAAATAAGCAGGCCAGAGTACCCTCCAAAAAATAAAAGCTGCGTTTCCCGACCTCTATCGAAAAACAATTAAGCCACAATAACGAAACGCGTCTTCATGATGAAATTATATGACAAGATAGCCACGAGTTAACACTGGACCAAATTTACTAGGATACTATTACAGATATTGTTTCTTAACAACTACGTGTGGTTATAAGAAAATGCGTGAGAAATATCTAAGCTAAGGATAGCTTCATAATTCCGCGGCCAAGCTGGCAAACAAAGTTAAAATCTAAGGATAGATGAAATTATCATACAGCTTAGTGATTTCTCGTTCTGTGTAGTGATTGGTAAGTTTTCGGTGCAAAACTTGCAATGCGGAGCAAGGTGTCAAAGATCTTTCCCTTGGCGTCTAGTGACTCCATCTTGACAAAAAAAGTTCTTAAAAAGTAGTTTCATTATAGCATGTTTGGGGTTTCCCTACCTCAACAAGAACAAATCGTGATCCTACACGATTTGAAAGGATTGTTTTTTATATGTACACGCCGTTTAACAGAAGATCTTGAACTGCAACAGTCTTGACAGAAAATGACAACCACGTAAAAATGAAATTTTATGGAATAAAGATATGGACGAAAATGAGACTTACAGCATTCACAATTTGGGTAGTAAACTCTTTGGTTTCTTTAGCATCAAGGTCGTCATATACAGGTTTATATTGCCGAGGAAATTTGAAGCGGACTTCTACGGTCTTCACAAGTTGTTCTGGGAAGTAACAAGGGGGAATATTCATAACAAAAATTAAATTAATAATGGTAATAATAATGATAATAATAGAGCAATGCATACGCAATCAATGCAACACAAAAAACGCGACTTCAAATCGAGCCCTAAAACTTGTTGACACATTAATACGCGAGTTTTATAACGTTGTAGATTAATTTTATCCTTGGTTCAAATTTTATTTTCTTTGTTTCAGCTCATTATCAAATAATACCATCCCCACGAGCAACGAAAAAAATAAAATTTAAACTAAGGATAAAATTGAACCACATACAAGAAAAAAAGTACGCAAAACCACCGTTTAAAAAGTGTATGCGATGGTAGAAAAGCTGTATTGATACTTCCTGCCTTGATAACATGGAGATAATAAGTAAAAAAAGTGAACGATCGGAGAAGGTACTCAGGTAATTACGATAATTGACTCATGATTAATGTGGCAGTACACGTACCAGTGTCTTCGCAATCTGGTCCTTTCTTCCCTCGATCACACAAACAGAAGTAAAATTCCCCGAGTTTTCGACATTTCCGTTGATTAGAGCATCCAACTGCACAACCACCTGTTCATATATTGGAAAATAAATAACAGTTCTTATGGATGCCAACTTGACTCCATAGAAGTCATTGACTTTCAAAAGGCTCCTGTTTAACACTAAACCACTACACTAAAACGGCAACAACTAAAAAATTATGGTTTTGTTTAAAACGTCAACCTGCTGTATATGTTTTATTGTAGATAGACGACAAGAAATCTGCAAATAATACAATTTGGACATGGGGGATTTCCCCTGTGGCTGTCGCGTAATTATTATCTGTTAATCCACGTAATATTTTTAAAATAGAGGCAATGTATTGAAGGTCGCGCATGAACGTAAAAGTTGTACCTTTTACAACAATGGATACGTCTCCAGTAATAGCACTTCCAACGCTGTTATTAGCAGTGCATCTGTAGGTTCCTTCATGCTGTAGTTCAATATTGGTCAAAGGAAAGACGACAGCACTGTTATCGGATACTCTTGTCCAGCTGATGACTGGAGGTGGATTACCATCTGCTGAGCAGTTCAGAGTCACACTGGAGCCTGCATTCAATGTCTGGTTGTTAGAAATGTGTGTTATGACTGGAGGGTCTACGTAAAAAAGACAATAATAAAATATTAGTTACAGTCAAGGTTAGTTTGCATTGGATTGCGAGAAGTCTTTCAAGTTAGTCGAGTCGAGAACTAGCAAAAGCCAACGTCTACGAATCGCAAAAGGAAATTCACACCTCCTCCTCGTCCTCCGTTTTAAACTTGGCAGGAAGTAAACGTATTATTAAAACCAGAGGTTGTAGGTACTCTTTATACCACCTGTTACTACGCCAGGTTCGGTGTACACGACCTTCAGGCACAACTACATCGCAAAAATTCCCAAAACTTTTTGCGTTTTTCAAGTAGCCACCTATGGCAGTGAAGCGTGGACGCTGGAAAGAACCGCTCTTACAAAAATGAACGCTTTCAATGAGAACCGCTCTTACAAAAATGAACGCTTTCAATTCGAAGTCAGGGGAAATAGCTAAGAAATACAAAGAAATACAAACAAAAAATACAGAAATACAAAGAAAAAGTCGATAAGAGCGGCTTCAAGTGGGACGTATTAAGAACAATGGCTGGAATATTTTGTAAGGACACCAACAGCGAAACATTTTGAATATTTTGGCCTCCTGAAATGACAAGACGGGCAAGGGGGCGACTAAATAAGAAAAAAGCATAAATGGGGGAAAATGGAAGAGGAAGGCAGAAGGCAGAAAGAAAAAAAAAACATACAGGAATTGTTTGGAAGGTGAGTTGAAATGCAACTTTCATATAATTTCACATGGACAATCAAGCCATCTGATCAGCCCAAGTTTTTTTTATATCACATACGAATTATACTCTGCCCTGTTCCATCTTTCTGTAGCCTGTGGACTGCAGACGTATTTCGGGTTGTCGCTTCTCTCCCTTCGAAAATTTCGAAAGGGAGAGAAGCGACCACCGGAAACACGTCTGCAGTTCGCAGGCTAATCTTTCTGCAAACATGAAAATTACAGATAGATATCGCTAAATTCAGCGACGCAAAAGATACTGGAAAGGGATTTATTAAAACGAAGTAAGCTTAATGCAGGTTTCACTGTACATATTCTTATGATTATTATTCCCTTCACTTACAAAGCACATGGACGAATGTAGTCACTGACTTATTGCCACACCTATTGCTTGCTTCACATCTGTACTCTCCACTTTGATTTCTGTAAATATCAATCAACCTCAAAACATTTCCTGGTGTGCGTTGACCACTGCCCTCGTCGATCCAAGCAACGGTGGGTGGAGGGATTCCAGACGCGCTACAGGTCAGATTCCGGCTTGAACCTTCAACCAAAGTCTCATTTTGTATTGATCGGATGGATGACGGTACTGCAATCAAACAAAAATTACACGGAGTCCCAGAATAAATGTTGAAAGAGTACTATTATATTCTTTTTACTGCCGTTTTCTTCTTAATTGGTTTTCTTTGCACGAGCTGCATGTGCCATATAACACCAGCTTCACGGCATAAGAACGCAGCATGGTTAACTTTGAAAGGAACGAAAGAGTCATAGATGACAGGACAACAGACGTGCCCTCTTTACAATATAAGCTCGGACGTCAGCATACAAAGGCGCCTCTGGCAGCCGCTCTCAGTCCATCTATGAGCTTACTGTACCCACCCAACCCATGATGCGAATGATGTGTGAAGGTTGGCCACACCACCGCCGTCTACGTGCCCTACTTTTTTCGAACAGTGGTGTGGGTTCTTTTACGTCCCACAAGAACCAGATAAGTGAAAGTGCTGTGAGACAGGACCTAAGGTTTTTCGCCCTTATCCGAGAAGACTAGAAAGAATAACCGTTCGCAGATGTCATTACAAAGGCAGCACTTTCTTCTCAGTTATTTCAAGACCCTGAGTCTTGGTCCGCCCGGAGCCGCTCAGCAGAGCGGCGCTTTCCCAACTGAGCTAACCAGGCTAAGGGTATATCTACAATACACCGGAAAGCCTTTCTTGTCGAAATAAAAAAGCGATCTGGTATCGTATGAAAGCCTGTTTACACTGAGCTAAAGAGTGGCACAGAAACGTATCCGATTTATCTGTGACTTTCAAGATCGGCGCGTCGCAGCATCTTACGTTCTCGCCTGTGAACAAAACACCTAACGTATATAGTTTCCGTGCCGGTTCAAGGGGTATCTGTGTACAAAATATAGGAGAAAATTGTCTTTGTCGACTTAATTGATAAAACAAAATCTTGCTACTACTTCTAGTCTCTTCTGTAAGAATAGCGCAGTGGAATTTAGTCGAAACCCGAGCAGATAAAGCTTAGCCAGTGAAACGAGCTCGTACGAGCAAACAGGTGTGATGCAGTGGACTGGGACTCAGCTTAGAAATGTCGCTTGTTTTCGACTTTGGTCAGGGCTTGCGATGTGGTTTGTCCATTAGACACTGCCGCTGTCACTGAATTATGGCGGCTTGATTTGTTTTCTTGCATCTCTTCCTCGTTCCTTTGTGCTGGTACGCTGTCTCCGAGAGGCAAATGTTGCTATTTTCGCGGGAGGTTTAGTTGGAGTAGACAAACATCTCTTTCAAAGGGTTTCTCGTATTACTTCCATGACTCTACCACTGAAATATATATTTTCGATCAACTACTCGCCAATGTCGATGTTATTCCAAAACAAAAACAACTAAGTACTGTCTACAACACGAAGGGATTTCTCATCCATGTCATCCATGGCAAAACTAAAAGACAGCAGATCGTATTTCATAACTAGATGACGTGTATTTTATAAATGCGTGCAGCTCGTGCAAGGTGAAATTATGCTAATTTCAATCACCATCATCCTCCTTTTTAATTTTGAAAAAAAAAAACATTTCATACGTCTTTCTGTATCTTCGAAACTTCGAAATTAGTTTCCCCTCAGTTTTTACTGTGTACCTTGTTTTATTTTAGGGAGAAAAACGGAGAAAAAACCTTACAACTAACTTCAATACATTTTGTTTACATGCGGTTGCCGGATTTGCGACTCATTGTGCGAATCCCCATGGCGCGTTGCACCCGAGAGATATAGTTTAAAGCATTACAACGCCACTACATCAAAATATATCAATCTAATTTTGGGTTATGTTATATAAAATTTATCCCCCTTTAACATATGTAAAAATTGGTGTTAAGAAGTGTCAGGCTTTTGCAAACGAAACGAAGAAAGATGATTAGGTGATATTTAGTGGAAGGAGGAGGTGTTCAACACTTTCAAATTTAACTCAAATTCTGGCATTATACGACCAACAAGTTTCAATTATGGGCATACAGACACAAACATATGAAACTGTTTATTGATATTGTTATGAAACGAATTTATCTATTTAACATTGTAGCCTGAAATTACAGAAAGTAAATAGGATTTCCGGTTTGCAAAAAGGAAAACTTCGCCGGCCTTCAAGCGCACCGGAAGCGCGGAAAGAGCGCTCGTGCCAGTCCTACTCCGCGTCACACATTAAATGAAGAGCGGAGCGCTCGTTTCACCGCCCAATATTTATCCGCCCTGGTGGAAACAACGCAGCTCGCCTGAATGGGTAAGGAATCGCGTATTTCGCGAACAAATTGATGGAAGGTAAGCTTTTTTGAACTAGTAAAACTATTCGAAAACGATATGTGCGCGCGTGATTTTCTTTCACTTTTCTTTTTCTATTCAAAACGGAAAAAAACATTCTTCAAGTAAAAAGGGAGGACAGTACCTCCAACATCGATCGAAACATTTACGCTGATTGCTGCTCCTACAAGGTTGCTGGCGACGCATCTGTAGATGAGCATTCCACTACTTGATAGTGATGTGGTCCACATTCCTGAATTGTTACTTCCCAAAAGAACATTATTTTCAAAAAACTGATAAGACGAGACTGGTGGAATAGCATCAGCTGAGCAGCTCAGGGATACAGAATCGTTCTGGCAGGCTTCATCCCCAATGTTGGTCGCTACCAAGCGTACATTCTCAGGTTTGACTAAAAAAATAATTAATGTATTTTCAGCTGCAACGACATTTACTGTCAACACCCCTTAATCATGCCATAAGCTTGGGGGATATAGGAAGAGTAGCGTCAAGGTCATTTTAGTATTAGATCAACGTAAATTTGTCTAAAACGCACAGTACCAAGTAGTTTTCCGAGGTGTTATCCCTTGTTTCCACCTTCCTTCTCTATAATCGTCTGGGTCGTATCGATCGCCCGGTTCGTCTAAAATTTCTCTAGCGAGCAGTGGCTTTTCAATCTTCCTGCATAAGTCGGGAAGACTTATCTAGGAAGGGTATTATAATGTGTTTAGCAGTCGACACAATCATATAAAAAAGAGTTGCGGGCGATCGTATGTCACTGTATACATGCAGTAGCCATATAATCGTCCGAATCGTCCGAATGTTTTGAAGGAAGTCTAACAGGCAAACACTAAAAACTAGAGGAGCAGGAATAGAAGTGTACTACTTTACCCTGATTTTGCATCATTATGATGCTCAAGAAATTTTAACAACAGGAATTTTAGCCTGAGAAAAGAGCCGACATTTCGTAACGCCACCACAGGCTTGCCCGCAAAATGAAGTCTGAGGAATGAGCGCAGAAATTCCATACTGATGAAGTGTCACTACCCAGATCTAGGTAGTACTCCTGATTGGTTGATAATTTTCTTCATCCAATCAGAAGCACTGCCCAGATCTGGGTAGTGGCGCATTATCAGTGTGGAATTTCTGCGCTTCTTGCTAAGACGTCATTTCGCGGGGAAACCAGTGGCGGCTTCGCGAAAAGCCGGCTGTTTTCTCAAGCTAAAGGAATTCATGATTTCTTAGCGACATTTCTCGCTCTTCTTAAAATACAGAAATTTACACGATTGTCAAAATACCATGGCATGAGTGACACCTTTGCAACTTACATGGTACGGCGATGTTCACTGTCTCCACTGCATTGCCACATTCGTTGCTGACCTCACATCTGTATTCCCCAGCTTGACTCCTACTAATATTAGTGAGTTGTAGCAAACTTCCATTTGTGCGCTGTCCACTGCTAACCTTCACCCAGGAAACAAAGGGTAAAGGGACACCAGTTGCCAGGCAGAGCAAAGTTAAGTTGTCAGTCTCGTTAACTGTCTTATCTAGAATTGGCGCGATAGTCGGTGGCACTGCAATCAAATACCGGAAACGTAAGAGGAAAATTGAAGGCGTAGGTAGGACTACTTTTAAGCAATTACCAAACCTTCAAAGATCTGACTAAATAGGTGCCTCAAATTGCAGAAAACGCAAGATAAATTTCGGAAAAGGCAAATACGGATGGGCAAAGCTCATGCAGAAGATTAAGAAGGTTTCAGCTAAACTTGATGAATGGCAACCAGCTCTATTTCAGTTCCGTTTATCCAATGGATAGCATCGTCACTATTAAAAACCGAGGGGCTGGACAGTCACGCAGGTACATACGAAAGGACTACCGCAATACACGCTGGGAAAAAAAGTGCTAAAAATCGGCCACAAAATGTGTCCAAAGTCTGTTTAAAAATATGCGTGGAATGTTACAAATATCTCTTAAACTATAGAAGATAATGAGTTGAGACTTTCACTTTGTATTTGTATTAAGTTATTCTTTCAAATTCTCCATTTTTGGGGTTAGTACTGCGTATGACCAAAAAGCCCATTTTGTGACGTCACCAGTTGTGGCGTCACAAAAATGAAATTTGAGATTTCAAATCGGACAAGTTCTTCAATTTTATGTGCACTATATCTCTGCAAAGTTTCACACTTACAGGTTTAATTCCCTTGGAGGAGAAGTCGTTGGGAGTTTTGATTTTTTAATTGGCCACTAGAGGGTCACGTGACTCTTTACCAAGAAAACGCCTACTCCAAAATTTTTCGGGAGTCAAGTATTGTTGCCTGTATTAATTTCAGTGTCATGCCTTTAAAGGAAAGATAGTTATAATCATGCCCCCAATCTATCACGCTCCCAATCTTTTGGCCGAGGTTTTAGCACTTTTTTTCCCAGCGTGATAGGAAGCGAATACTCTCCAAAACTCCTTGTCATCAACCCCCAAAACATTATTACAAATTTGAACAACTACATGAAAGAGTTCACCCTGTGAGCACAGCCTGAGCCTCCTTTTCATATCTTAATTATGGAGGAGATGTTAAGGGGACTCTGCCTGAATCGTGTCAAACCTTTGAAGTTGCCGCATCCCGAACTTCTGCACTAGTTTGGAGGCTTTTTCGAGTGCAAGCATTCGTTTACTGATAAACCCATGGTCATAACTGAGCCTGCTGTACCAAGCTCACAGCTATTACGCTATTAAGCAACATTCAGTGCATGTTAAACTAAGATCTTACTCGATCCAAGCAGGGTCTTTCTCGAGTGTGGCTTGTTTATAGTGGAAAGTGCACTTAACTTATGCACTCAAATACTTAGAAACAAATAATACAACATAACAGGATTAAAAGCGCCAACTAGCAGAAGGCAACCAGTTGGCTATTTACAAGCGTGACCGAGGATTTCAACTCGGGACGACCAAGAACAAATCCAAAGTCGCCAGAGCGGGACTCGAACCCGGAACGTGCGGATTGCGAATCCGACGCGCTGACCACCCGGCCAAAGCTAATAAAATAAAAGAAAGGCTCTGCAGGAAGGGTTAAAAGAGGCTAGATTTTATTTGATGCAAGCAGAGTCTTTATCGAGCGCGCCAACATCAAACTAGCAATAGAAAGGCTCTGCTGAAAGGGTGAAAAGAGGCGGACATGAAAAATGAAATTCATGATTACCATTAACGGTGATAGAAACACTCGGGGTTTCTGAACTTCCCACAGAGTTGTTTGCCACACATTTGTACATCAACACTCCGGTGTTTGACAGTGTTTGAACCCACATTCTTGTGTTGCTTTCCCCAACATCAGTGCCATTTCGAAACAACTGATATGAAGTCACTTCTGGATTGGCATCTCCGACTGAACAAGTAAGTTTCAAGATGTCATTCTGGCATGCTTTGTTTGCACTGGCGTTTGTTGTTAGCTGAACGTTCTCTGGCTTGTCTATAGGAAAAACAATGTTTATATTTACATGACAAAGTTCAATCAACATATGATGTGGCATGATAGCTAGGAAAAAACCAAGACATTGGCCAAAAGACGCCATTCACTTGTATATATGGGATTTTCTCCCAAAGCAGTGTAGCATACATATATGTAAGATAAAAACGGAAACAATATTCAGACAACCACCAAAGACACTATAACTTCAATGCTACTCTTAAGCCGTTGGTCCGCTTAATTGTATTGCCATGGCAGTCTATGTATTACGGTGAACATCAGACAAAACGTTGTCCTAATTTTTAAAGGAAATTCCTTTAATAAAACAGCTCATAAAAACTTGCGAGTCTTAAGTCAGAGAAACGGTCCTGTAAACCAAAAATGACAGTCTAAGAAAGGTCCACAAATAATCCATAAGACAGTGAAAACAAATTCAATCCTGGATTACTGCTCAATGGGCTTTGGAGAACAGGGCAATCAAATTTCGTCTAAGTCACGTTCATTTCAATGCAAAATTTACGAAAGAGCTCAATTCCCTTCAACATCGTCTCGTGTAAAGTCCTTGTTTTTTAGAAGGGCAAAAGAGCTAAACAGACGATGTCAATAATATATAGATTTAGCCGGGGCTAAAAGCGAGGCTGCCATTAATAAATTTGTAATTTAAATCAAACAATAAACTTGTATTCCACAATTCAGTTAACTTTAGAGCACATTCGTGTGACTTTTCAGGGAAAGGTTAAGTGATTTTACAAAAAATAATTTGCAAACAGCCCAAGAGTGAACCAAATCTCACATCGAGTTGATAGCCTCATAAGTACACCCAAAAACTGGCAATCATCTTCGATCACATTTATTAAGAGCCATAATGGCTCTTGATCACCGTAGATTAATTAGGCCTGGAAAAAAAATTCCGGCCGAATTTTTTGCGTTCCACAAGTTTATTTTACAAAATCTTGCCAACAAATCTGGGTGCGTGTAAACCAACCTTTTATATCATTTATACATCACATCTGAGGTGAAACAGTACTATGAGGCACTGTTTTTATCATACAGACCTCTGACAACAGAATGCAGTATTTCACAATATTGCGATACAAATTGCTATTCAGGACGATCGAAGCACGCGTGGGCTTTAGCCGTAAACAGTACTAACAAGAGAGAGTACGAACAATCAATAAAAGAAATAACATTCGGTGAAACAAGTACAGACACGACAATTTTCATTCAGGAAGACAAGTATTAAAAGGTCTCTAAAAATCCTGAGTCTTCAAGCTTAAAGCTGAAGTTTATGTTTTAAGCCGGCTTCCCGGAAGACGAACTCGAGGCAAGAAAATCGCTCAAACCTTTCTTTTACAGCCAGAATTATAACTAAATATTCTTTGAAACGTTTTCTTTCTATTTGCGGTGAGAAAATGTCTAAAGGATTTTTAAAGATCTGTAAGCTTATATGAAACCTGATACTGTCAGATCAAGCTTATAACAAACCTGATACTCGGTCAGATCATTGTCCTCAAATCTTACAACAAAATAGCCGCATAAACTATGCTCGACTTCATTAAATTAGGAATAAAAAACAAACATCAAATACAATAATTACTTAGGCTTACCACTCGAGATGCAGCTCCTGAAAGGTATCAAGTAAGGCCAGTATCGCTTCAGACTTTGCAACCCTCTTACGCATTAAGCAAGATGAAAACGAAAACGATGCCATCCGAAATCGGATTTCCGACTTTGACTCACCCAAAAACCCAATAAACAAACTAGCCATGAATAACAGAAGACTCCTGATAGCGGCTGAATTTCATTTTGTACATGCAGTGGAAAAAGAGAGTTAAAAACATCACAAGTTGACACAAAACTCTGTCAGCTTCAGCTGTCAAAGTAAACAAGATTCAAGATGCTGCATAAATTTTCAGCATGAACTCACCTGTCAAATTTTGACCAATCAGAGCATAAAAATTGGACGTAGAGCGTGACCAACGCGTGAACATGGCGAGAAAAGTCAAAAGCAACTCTCTTCCCTGCCTGTAGCAGCTGGCTGAATTTTCGCGTCCGAGGTCAGTTTGAAATCAAAATTTTAATTGTGCGGCACATAAACACAACATATTTCATATGAATTTTTTAAAAAAATTAAACTTGAGCCTGCGATCATTTGAAAAACAGTACCTTGTCAGCGGATAACTTCAAAAAAACACTTGACCTCGATGGGTCGACCCCGCGAGCCAGAGATACAGTCAAGTGATACTGGTCAGCGGATACCTTGTTTTGACTGCTGTCAATGGATCACAACATTGACGTGTATCAGTTTTCCTGGGCTCCGATCCCAAACTAGCTAGAAAGTATGAGACTGAACATTGATCGCAATCTAGTAAAATAATTAACTGGTCAGCGGACAGCTTCCAAATAAATCACGTCAACTCAATGAGTTGACACATGAGCCCGCGATATGGTCATGGGATACTGGTCAGTGGCTATCCTGTTTTGACAGCTGTCAATTGACCATATTGTGAATGTCCAATGTAAGAGATGTGGACTTGGCAAGACACGCCTGAGACACCCCTCCCTTCCTTTTGATAGTCTCCCCTACCCCACCCGTACAATCCGTAGACGCGTACGTACGTACGCTCGGTCAATCACGTGACAACCAAACGAAAAGAGGTTGACCATAATCTATGGGTATGGGACTCTTCGCGCGCGTGGGAGCCCCGCTATGATGTCAATCTAACAAACTCGTACTCAGGCTCTCTCTCTTCTTCCCCCGAAACGCGACGCTGTATATTCAGACAGACTGAAAGCTTAGCAGGGTGCTTAAACAACGACGATAGCGATGGCAACGTGAACGGGAACGGTAAAAGAGCAATATAGGATTAGATGAGCAAAACACCAGCTTTGCAGGTGCATCACACTTTCTTTTCTTTCTTTTTTTTTTACATTTCCTGACCTCGTTGTACGACTACGACGTGAAAATTCTTAATTTAGCGTTTTATAGAGGACGTGATCAAAACAGAACGATTTTTTTCTGAAGTTAGATATAGTCCACAGACGTCAAATCAAGCAAAATTGACAACATTTGACAAATTGAACACAGCGGAATAATAGCGATGATGTTTGAAAGAGGACCAGTATACTTTTTAAGTAACGTTTTTGCTATCGTCGCCAACGTGGATGCCAAAGCCCCCTTAACGATACGGCAGAATTTGGTGAACTCCGTTCATTACTTACACTGCACATCAATGTCTTGTGCCTCTGATGCATTACCACACTCATTTCTGGCTTCACATCTGTAGTCTTTAGCTTCACTCCTGTTGATATTGATGAATTGTAACACACTACCATCCAGTGACTGACCAGTGCTGATTCTCACCCATGACACGACTGGCGGAGGAGTACCAAATGCATTACAAGACAGGTTCAAGTTACCACCTTCAGTCGTTGTCTTGTTTTGCAAAGGCTGGATGGTTGATGGCACTGGAGTGAAAAATGAAAATGAAAGTATAAAAAAAAGAAAGACTAACAGCTGTTTCTTCTGATTGACCTTATAGTTGGGGACATTAAGATTAAACTGCAAGCACAGATACTAAAGCTGTACGTGCTACGGACGACTGAGTGAACAACTCTTTTTAAGGGACATTTGGATTGAAAATGTAAATGAAATTCTGTAGCTATCTGTCCAGCAGAGGCGAGTTGTTCAAAGCTGGGTTTAGTGCAAAATTTGAATTCAGATCTGAAGGCTTAAAAAGCAAATTCAGTTTATTTTTTTTGTCTACAATTTGATGATTGGATGCTCCAAAAATGAAAAGAGAACATTATCCAATAAAATAATTTTGATTAGCTGCGGGGATTAAATTTAACCCCAGGTAAGCGATAATTGGCCTTCACATAACTTGGCCTAGAAAGTTTCGGGAGAACTGGAAGAAAAGTGACAGTACATGTGAGTACTACAGCAGCATGTACTGTGCTTCAGATATAAACCAACTGACACTACTCGTGCCCTTTAAAGGAGTCCATCCTCTGGTCAAAAACATAAGACTATGAGTTCTAAGGAAAGAATTAATGAATTAATATAAACCATTTGAAAACAGCAAACAAGTACACGTCTCATCTCCCATCTAATTGCACCTCCTCGGGTATCACACACAAAATGTCATCACTCTTAATACACTGTAGTTGCTTAAAAAAGTCGAAACCATGAGGGGAATCTTCCAGGAACAAGTCTACACGCATCTACTTAATTAAGGAAATTTATTCCATACAGTTTCTCAGTTATGTGTACGCCCATGATGTCACTGTGGTTTTTCATTAAACGCTGATGTGGCAGAATATGTACAGAGAACACAGAGATCAGATCGTGTGTAACTAGAATCAGTCAAATCATAATAAAGTGTTAGAGCAATTTTCGTATGACTTTGAAATGAAAACGCACGAACAAAACAAAAAAACAAACGAACGGAAATAAAGCGATTTGATCGGTTTATCGAACGGATGCAAACGCACCTGGCTTTTGGTTGGTTAAGTGAACGCTCGGCTGAAAAAACTTCATGCCCGAAGAACTTTCTAGAAATCGCTTTGACGTCATACTGCAACACGATTGGTCAATCGAATAATGCCTTCTCCATGTTAGGGTTTTCTTTGGCGGAAACATGAAGAGCCCGTGTTTTGTTCTTTTCATCCATTGGCTGATAAAACAAATAGCAAACACTTACGGAAACCATTTTTCAAGGTCATTCGAAAATCGATCTAACATGAGTACCAACGTACTTTTACGGTCTCACTTACCGTAAACAGTAATGTTAATATTTGTGCTGCTTGCTGATCCAATGGAATTGTTAGCTACACATTTGTAGTGAAACATGCCTCCTTCTGACAGTGCTTTAACCCACATTCCTGAGGCACTTGTCTCCATAGGAACGTTATCTTTAAACAACTGGAATGACATCGCAGATGGAACAGCATCGGCTGAGCAGGTGAAGCTTACTACATCACTCTGACAAGCTTTATTAGTAGTGGCATTTGTTGTCAATAGCACATTTTCTGGTGGATCTACAATGGAGTAATAAAATACATTCAAGAAGTATCATTTAAAGGAGAATAGTTATTGCTGTTCTAGTTCGATTTGTAGTGCCTTAACCCATACACAAAATGTTCCTGTAAGGTTATGAAGAAGACATCAAGGCAAATCATCTTGTCAGCAAGTTTCATATCATGTGTTACAAGAACAGTGCATTAAATGCAACATCCAGTAATTTTGTCCTCTGTCCTGTGAATTACTTCTGTGAAGTATTTCAACTGACAATGATTACCAACTGTCAGCCTGCGTAGCAGGCGCTTGGAAGAAACGACGCACGAAAGAACGAGGCAAGCGCCTGCTACGAAGGCTAACCAACTTTGAATACAAGTGTTGTTTCTGCGGCAATAATTATCATGGTATCCGTATTGCCTTCCACTTTACTACCGTAAATGTTGGGATTATCCTACAGTGTCATAGCATTATTATTGTTATTATTATCATTATTATTATTATTATTATTATTATTATTATTATTCAGAGTACAAAAAGGTTCTGCTTGATCCATCACTTGTTGAGAACTAATGTAACGTCTTATGCTAAATCTACTCACACAGCACAGTAACGTTAACTGCCTCTAATGCACTCCCACACTCATTGTTAGCTTCGCATCTGTATTCTCCAGCTTCACTTCTGCTAATGTTGGTAAACTCCAGTACACTGCTGTTTGTGCGCTGACCACTGGCGACATCGATCCAAAACACAGTTGGCTGAGGAGTCCCAGATGCATTACAAATAAGGCTTGTATTGCGACGTTCGAAAACAAAATGATCTTCGACTGACTGAATGGATGCAGGCACTGCAATTTTAAGGGACATTTAAGATGTAATGGTTTTATTCTCTCCCTCTTTTTTTTAATACTACATGTGTAAAAACGGAGTACATGAGCAATCATCATACACGTACAAAAACTGTCTATTATATTTCAGATCTGTGATTAAAAGTTAAATGACAAGGCTGTGAAAAGAAACTCAGGAGCAGGGGGATCTGCAAGTACTGCATAACATTAAATTTAAATTTTGATAACCCTGAAAGGCTGGGACCTCAATAGTTTAAAACTGCGAAAATAACCATGTATAAGCCCTCGAAATATAGGAATAGAAGAATAGAATAATTCTTTATTTAAACACGATTAAATTCATCAGGAGTACAAAAAAAAAATTAGATACACCTAACTACCCTAAACAGTATGCAAAACTATCTACAACTAACCTAACTAAGACCTGTTTTTTATGGATGCCGCGTGTACACAGTACTTAAAAAATCAGAAATTCTGATGAGCCAATCGTTTAAAATGACTTTAAGTTTTAGCCTCTCTCATATCACAGGGCAGGCTGTTCCAGAGAACTTCTCCGCTATAACTGAAGCTATGAAGTTAGTTCGCGGGAATGGGACAATTAGTTTGTTAACAGAGTCCCTTAGGGAGTAGCGCGTTTCATATCGTTTAAGATATTTAGAGGATAAATATCCTGGAACAAGATTATTTAAGGACTTGTAAACCATTAGGGCTTTTTGTATTTGAAACTGAGTGCTCAAGTCTTTCCAATTAAGTTGTCCAAAGAAGCGGTTGGCATCAGCATCATATCTAGAAAAAGTTGGAACCCAAGCAGCACGGTTCTGAAGCTTCTGTAGCCTGTCAAACAGAGTGTTTCCACAATTACCCCAGACAATATCGTTGATGTAAATAAGAAATAAAAGGGGACCAAGAATTGTTCCTTGAGGTAGTTCGGAGTGCGAGCATGAAAGTTAACATAATCCAAAAATTTTCGTTTTCCAGTTAGCCCACAAAACATTAGGATCATAAGAGCCGTTACAAGTCCAGTCCTGCTGAGCAATATCGGTACGAAAACTCTCTCGATCACAATTTTTAAAATTTCTGTAAGAAATGGTTGAATGCCCTTTTGAAGGAAACGCAGGAGATAATTTCCTATAAACGTAAATACGGCTGTGATCGCTGATGCCAATATGAGAGCCTCCGGACGTTCATTTATAAGTTGTTGAAGCCCAAATAAATCAGAAATTTCACATGACGAGTATTTGAATCATGCTGTAAAGAGGCCAGGTTACAATTTAAATCACCTGAAAGATAATACTCAAGACCAAGGGAATCTAATTTTTCAAGAAATGATTTGTAATATGAAAATAAATCAATCGAGGAGCAAGGAGGTCTATACCATGTAGCTATCAGAAATGGCTTTGAGTTAGGTTTACGAATTTCAATTCATACATTTTCAAGATTAGGTACATTTAGATTAGAACAAACTACAAAATTAATTGAGGTTTTTACATAAAAGCCTACTCCTCCGCCTTTTCTTGTCCTCAAAAACCGGTGAAAAATCCTAAACGAATCAACAGTTCAATTTTTTTTAAACACTGTTGGTTTATTAGGAAAGCCAGATTATGAAAGTTTCTTTGATATAGGGCTTTAGATACCTCCAGTTTAACCGGCACACGCTATTCTACTTGCCCGTGAGACACCTGGAAGAAAGTGATACACTATAACAAGAAGGGAACTGACAAACAGCAGAGAAAACAGAACATCCTATCTTTTTATATAATCATATATTGGCCTTACCATTAACAGTAATGGAAACCTCCTGGCTGCTTGTTGTTCCTGCAGTATTGTTTGCCACACATTTGTATGTTAAATTACCACTGTTCATCACCATTTTGCTGAACTCTCCTGAGCTGCTACTACCAAACATAACATCATTCTCAAAAAACTGATATAATGCCACTGGTGGGTTTGCATTAGCTGCTGAACAGTTAAAGAACACAACGTCATTCAGACATGCTCTCTTAGCACTGACATTCGTTGTTAACTGCACATCCTCTGGTTTGACTGAAAAGAGATAACAAAAAGACAAAAACACCCTTTAAACATTGAGTGAAAAAAGTAAATGTTAAGAAATAATACATAATTAGGTGCAGGGTGTTATCTGTGAAAACTGATGATAATTGATGTAGAAAACATTCTTTGGAGATCTGTCCAAACAAATTGACCAAAAATGATGTAAGCGTCTACATTGTACATTATGAACTTTTGTCTCAATAAATTTGAAATTTTAAACTTTAGTTTGAATGACCAGCCACAAAAAGTCTTAAACAATGGGATAATTTTTTTCTATTTAGTCAATCAGTCTAAAACAAAAGTTTTAAATATTAGTTTTATACTTACATGTACAACACAAACCGTTAACTCTCAAAGCCCTTATTTCTCAATTCTCTCGAAACTCAGACCAAAACTGACTTTCTTTCCAAGGTCAAACACTGCCAATTTACAGCTAGTAACTCCCCCAAAAATTGCACCAACTCTGTTCCCCAGGAGGATATTTGAAAAATTGCGATTCCTTTATCCTACATATAACAACATTCTAAGCATTTTCTTTTCTTACTGCAGTTTGGATGGAAATAATGATGGGTAAACCACAGTACAAGCAGCTACTGAACATAAAATACCACTGGGATTATACATTTACTTTTATTTACCATTCATAGCAGTCACTTACAGTTAACAATCAGAAATGTACTTTTGGAGTCATTTCCACAAAAATTGCTTGCTTCACACTTGTATTCTCCAGCATCACTTCTACTGACATTAACAAGTGCTTGGATTTTCCCTTCTGTACGGTGACCTGTTCTAACTTCTGTCCAGGATACAGGTGGCGTAGGTGTACCACTAACATGACAAGTCAAAGTACTGTTTTCACCCTCTATTACTGTGATGTTGGTCAGAGCCTGTATCATAGATGCCTCTACATCAAAAGGGAGATAGAGATGATTACATTTGAGATTCAAACTTTTTTGTGTCAGGTTGACAAAACATTAAATACAGTTAAATGCATTTTACCAGTTAATGACAAGGAGCAATAGTCTTGTTATAGTGGCACCAAATCAATAGGGTCTTTCCATGACTTGATCACGTGATCAACTTTCAGTAAACACAAAACCCGTTCACTTTTGGAAAATTTTGTTAGCACAAGCTGAAAGAGCATATTAAAATTAGGTAACCTGAGAATTTTCAGCCGTATGTCTCAAAAGTAGCGATTGCAATGGCCGTCGAAAGTTAGAAACATTTGTATGAGAAAAACAACTTTTGCCATCCTGGACACGCTTGCATGGTTTTCCATACAATTCCTTGTAATTTCGAAATTTTCAAAACTTTCATGGAATATTTTCTTAAGCATTACAGGGTTCAAATCTCCTTTTAATTCATAACAGGCAATTTGAGCCCTTAAATGTATAACAAAAAAATTAACGACAGTTGGCAAAAGTTGTTTTTCTCATACAAATGCCTAATTCTAACTTTCGGCGGCCGTTACAATCGGCTATTAATTTTTGGAGATACACAGCTGAAAAATTCTCAGGTTATATTTTAGTTTTAATATGCTCTTAGAGCTTGTGCTAACAGACGTTTTCAAAAGCAAACTGTTTTCGTTTTTACTGAAAGTTCAACAGGTGATCAAATTCATGCAAAGAGCCTATTTGGAGCATTTTTGTTGGCCTGCCTTTGACCAATTTTTCTAGCATAATGTACTAAATGCTTGTGGGGTTTGTATGTTGGTGGATTAATAATTAATTATCTAGATACAGTACAAATGCACATTATTTTTTTCATTTTTTACCATTTACAGTGACAGTTGTTGTTGCATTTGCCGTTCCCACAGTATTATTAGCCTCACATCTGTAAACAAGCACTCCTCCAGCTGACGCTGTCTTAGTTACTACTGAACTACCACTGGTATTTAGAAGGGTATCATTTTCAAACAAGAGGTAAGTATCAACGGGAGGGTTGCCATCAGAAGAGCAGCTTCTATTAAAGACATCACCCTGACAGATGCTTGAGCCACTCACATTCAACTGGACATTCTCTGGTTTGACTGAAGTAAATAGAACAAGGTATCCTTGTTAGAAAATAATTTCCTCCTGAGGATGAATAATAATTCTTATCATTCATTGGCAGAAAGCCTACCACATGACCTACAAATAACTGCCCACAAATAATGGTCTGCTCATGCCCAACGTCGTCCAACTTTGTTTGGCTGCAAATAATATTCTGCTCATGCAGAAATGAAACCATGTTTTTTTCCTTCATGCGATCGCTCTTACGTGAAAATGGCAGATCTCCTCGTTTTTCGAAGATAATCCTTAATAAAACAAACTCAGTTCTGTCTTCGGCAATAATTGCTCATCACTGACAAATCACAATTGGCTCGATCTCATCCAATATATAATAATAGTTAATTATTATTTCAGTGATAACCCTGACCAGACATAAACTTCTTACATGTAGGTCTTTGCAAATAATTTGTGCAAACAAATAAATTAAAGCAATAAGAAAAAATATTAATCAAATATTACACAGGCAGGGGTTTCATTAAGAATTGCAGAAGCAGGAGAATAGCGTAAAGTAACCAGAGAATATTTTAAAAGAGCGAAGCCCTTTCCTGGAAAGAAAACGAGCCTGGACGTTTTGCGTTTTAAACCCTGCTGAGTTGGCTTTACCTATTGTCTGAATGTAAATGTTATTTCTCGTAGCTGCCGAACAAAAAACATTGCATACCCCTACATTGTTTCAAAACACTTTTTCTTCGAATTAACGCGCATATTGGTAAATTATGATCGACTTCTAACGCTGTTACACACTCCTAGAGTTGTCACAAGTACATGTGGCTCTATCTTATTAAATATCAAACATACCAAAAAGTGATAATAAAATTATCCTCAATACGCTTTTACCTTCAATTCAACATTTTTAGATGTTTTCAATAGTTTCAATAGTGAAAACACGAGACGTGATAAACTTTTCCCGCCTCTGTCGGTGACACACGTGCTTGCGCTAGACGCAACACATTTTTTTGTTGTGTGCGGATTAATACGGCAAATGTAAAACATTAACCAATCAAATTTTCATCCACAATTCCTTTGGAACCCTTGACTTGTGCTCAAAATTCAAGACGGCCTCGACTAAAAGTGTAAAAGTTGATGAGCTCGAATTTTGCGTATGGCATTCGCATGTATTCACAAAATCCGTCTGAACCTTCAACGGACATTTCTCAAAAAATAGTATAAAAAGCCCCTTTCTCCTGTCTTCTCAGAAGCCACAGGCGAGCCCAAGTTTTCCTGGCAACTTTTTTACTAACTGATGAGTCATCTTCAAGCATCATCATCATCAAAAGAATCAACTTTTTCTGTTTTGATCTGGACCGGAAGGAAGTCGCCATGTTTAATTTTGAACTAGTTCCCCAACCCTCACCTGGTGAATATCAGCTATCCGACACCAAGTTTCTTTCGTTTGCTCACACATGTGTACCATAACAAGGAGCTAGCTCTCGCAGTATGACCCCTCGTGTGTACTGGCAATGCAAAATGAGCCTGTGTATCGGCCTTTAAACAAATTCGCTCTCGGCGCAAAACTTTGCGTGCCCGGTTTAATAGACGATTTGTTGAATATCGATGAATATTTCTCCTTTGTTTCCTCTGCAGTTACAATTTATAATGTGCCGTTTTAGAAGTCATCGTTAAAATAGAAAAATCTCAAAACTAAAATTTGTATTTGCTTCATATAAATTTGATACTCTCATTTACATACGGTAAACGTCGCCAAATTTATTTCAATAGCAGTTCACAAAGAAATCATTCTTTTTATTCATAAAGGTACTTGATTCTTATCGCTTAAACATTTCTTGTCGTAACTTCGCCGCTATGACTTGTTCATCAGGTACTTTATTTTGTTTCACATTTTGTTTCATTAGTATTTATTCGTTTAATAATTTTTCGCGTGCAAATACGAGCGCCGAGAATACGGTCAAGACTCCACGCTTCAGCACTCAGGGGATGGCGCCATTTACTTATAGCAAAGCCTTGTTACAGTGTATTGATTTTAAGTATCTTTGACATTATTCAGTATGATGTGTAACCTGTCAAATAAAATCTCACTCCTTTAGCACTTGCAGGCTGTACTACTTAAAACTGGTTGCTTTAACCTTTCTTCCTATTGTGGATTTGTAAGAATGTACAAATAATTAATGTACATTTTACTTGAGGTAAACCTAGAGTATAGAGATCTATTAAAGTCGAACCCTGTTAATACAGTCACCAATGGACCGAAAAAAATTGGCCGTATTTAAGGGTGACCGTATTAACAAGGGTTTTTTACATGAAAGAAATTTATGGCCTTTTTGCCAGGCAGCCAAATAAAGTGGCCGTAATAACAAGGTGACTGAGCAAGGCTGCTGCCTAAGAAAATTTTTTGGGAGCCCTCTGGGTTCCTGAAATAAAAAGTTAGGAGCCCAAGCCACATTTCTAGGAGCCCACTGATCGACAAGGAAAACTGACAATGCACACATATTGAACATCAATGTTGTGATCATTTGACAGCTGTCAAAACAGGGTATCCGCTGACCAGTATCACTTGACCATATCGCCTACTGAAGTCAGTATTTTTGAAGTTATCCGCTGACAAGTTACTAGTTTTCAAATGATCGCGGGCTCAAATTTAATTTGTTTTAAAATTCATATGAAATATGTCGAGTATTTCTGCCGCACAATTAAAATTTTGATTTCAAACTGACCTCGGACGCGAAAATTCAGCTAGCTATTACAGGTAGGGAAGACAGTTGCTTTTGACTTTGCTCACTATGATCACGCGTTGGTCATGCTCCTTGTCCAATTTTTATGCTGTAATTGGTCAAAATTTGACAGGTGAGTTCATGGGGAAAATTTATGCAGCATGTTGAATCTTGTTTACTTTGACAGCTGAAGCTGACAGAGTTTTGTGTCAACTTGTGATGTTTTTAACTGTCTTTTTCCACTGGATGTACAAAATGAAATTCAGCTGCTATCAGGAGTCTTCTGTTATTCACGGCTAGTTTGTTTATTGGGTTTCTGGTTGAGAAATATGTCACTTGTCAAAGTCGGAAATCCGATTTCGGATGGCATCGTTTTCGTTTTTCACCTTGCTTGATGCCTAATTGGGTTGCAAAGTCTGAAGCGATACTGGCCTTACTTGATACCTTTCAGGGCTGCATCTCGAATGGTAAGCCTGAGTAATTTTTGTATTTGATGTTTGTTTTTTATATCTAATTTAATGAAGTCGGCTTAAAACATAAACTTAAGCTTTAAGCTTGAAGACTCGGGATTTTTAGAGACACTTTAATACTTGTCTTCGTGAATTAAACCACTAAATAAAAAATAACCATAACAAATTCTTTATTATGTTCAAACGTAACTCTGTTAATGTTCATTCAAACACGACCACAGCTCGCTCTGCAAAAGTAGAACCGGCTGGCCATATATACTAGGTGATTTTGGAAATTTTTTTAACTGCTTAGCAAAAAGCCCACGCGTGCTTCGATCGATCGTCCTGAATGTTGAAAGAATGCACTTTGTATTGCAAAATTGTGAAATACTGCATTCTGCCCGAGGTCTGTATGATCAAAACAGTCCCTCATAGTACTCTTTCACCTCAGATGTGATGTTTAAATGGTATAAAAGGTTGGTTTAGACGCACCCAGATTTGTTAGCAAGATTTTGTAATGTAAACTTGTCGAACGCAATGAATTCCGCCTGATTTTTTTTTCAGGCCTAATTAATCTACGGTGATCAAGAGCATTAAATCTAAGAGGAATTACATCACTTATCTTATGAATACTGCGCGTCTTGAATTCTTCAAGGAATTCATTGAGAAGAACAGTTCCAATCCGAAGGATTTGTTCACGGCAACAAAGAAACTACTGAAACATAATCATGATGTTCTTTTCCCGGCATCTGATAATAAATTGACTCTTGCCAATGAAATGGGTGCTATCTTTGTTGATAAGATCAGAACGATTCACGCTAAGCTGGATAAATTAACATCAGCATTATCAGAAGTTTCTAGTGACGATACTGAATCATCTGTGCTTTGATGGATCATTTTAAACCATTGTCACAAGGAGATGTGCGTAAACTCATTGAAGGTTTTCCTAAGAAAAGTTGTACTTTGGATCCCATGCCAACGTCTTTGGTGATTAACTGTATTGACGTGCTTCTTCCAGTTATTACTAAAATCATTAATCTGTCCCTGGAGTCTGGTTCGTTTGCATCAAACTGGAAATGTGCACTGGTTAATCCGTTATAAAGACGACCGGTCTTAATCTGGTATTTAAGAACTGTAGGCCAGTAAGTGACCTACAGTATGTGTCAAAACTAACTGAAAGAGCGGTCTTTAATCAGTTGCATGAACATATGATGGCAAATGGCATTTATCCCTTGTTCCAGTCTGCATATAGACAATATCACAGTCTGAGACTGCATTACTGAGAGCAATGAACGATATTCTTGTAAAGATGAATTCCCAGCATGTAACGTTACTGGTTCTTCTGGATCTTAGCGCAGCATTTGACACAGTGTGGCATGATGTGTTGCTCGATCGTTTGCATAATGATGTTGGTCTACGTGCGAATTCACTCAATTGGTTCTACTCCTATCTTTCTCAAAGAAGTCAGCGAGTCTCTATACATGGTACTCTGTCAAATTATTTCGACTTGGACTGTGGTGTTCCACAAGGCTCTTGCCTTGAACCTCTATTATTCGTAGTTTACGCGTCTAAGCTATTTACTATCATAAAGAAAAATCTTCCTAACGTGCATTGTTTTGCCGACGATACGCAATTGTATCTTAGTTTTAAGTCTGATGATAAGTCCAGTCTGGATGAAGCTATTAGTGCTATGAATAGATGTATCAGTGACTTAAGAAATTGGATGATTAGGGATAGGTTAATGACTAACGATGATAAAACTGAGTTGATATCAATAGGAACTAGACAACAATTAGGTAAGATCAATGATGTATGTAATATCTCTGTAGGTGATTATGATATTTATCCTAGTTCCTGTGTTAGAAATCTAGGTGCATGGTTTGATAATAAGTTGTCAATGTCAACGCATGTTACTAAAATCTGTAATGCCACGTTTTATCACCTACATAATATTAGAAGGATTAAGAAGTATTTATCTCGCGATTCGTTACTAACGCTTATTCATGCTTTAATCACTAGTCGTTTAGACTATTGTAATGGACTTCTGTATGGCCTTCCTAACTCGCAAATAGTTAGATTGCAACGTGCGCAAAATGCTGCGGCTAGACTTTGTACTGAGCTTAAGTAAGTACTCGCATATTTCTCCCGCGCTTTATCAACTTCACTGGTTACCAGTACAACATCGTGTTCATTTTAAGATCTTAATTTTAACATTTAAAGCTATTCATGGATTGGCGCCTAAGTATATTAAACAACTAGGTCTATATATAATCTTAGATCAAATCAAAGTTTATTGCTAGACCCTCCTAAAGGAAAAATGCTTGTCACGTTAGGTGACAGATCTTTCTCTACTGCTACCCCATATTTATGGAATAGTTTGCCGGCTGAATTACGTGATATTCAATCATTAGCTATTTTTAAATGTAAGCTGAAAACTAATTTATTTCGTGCAGCTTTTACAACGTAATCTGTTGACATTCACTTTATTAGTATTACTAATTAAGTTTATTATCATTATTATAAATATTCTGTATTAAAATACATTGTTAGTATTCATGTACATGTAATTAGTTTTACAAATTTGTATTTTATTGTAGTTTTTTAAGTTGTTAAGCGCTGTTGATCAGTGAATGTAAATAGCGCTCTAGAAGTTATTCAATTTATATTATAAATGTGATCAAAGATGATTGCTACTTTGGGGGTGTACATACGAGGCTATCTTTCGCTGTTTGCAAATTATTTTTCTCTAAAATCACCGAGCCTTTCCCTTAAAAGTCACATGAATGTGCTCTAAAGTTAACTGAATTGTGGAATACAAGTTTATTGTTTGATTTAAATTATAGATCTATTAATGGGAGCCTCGCTTTTAGCCCTGGCTAAATCTATATATTAGAGAGTCTACTCTGTTTTAGTGAGGTGTCAATTTGACTTTCTTTTATGAACCATACCCTGCGCCAGTTCAGCAGTAAGACAATCACACATCAATGGACAAACATAGTAGAATTTGTATTTTGCTTGTTAAGCAAAAAAAAACGTATCTAACCACTAATACTGGGAAATGCACTGCACTTACAGTTAACAGTCACATGGATTGTCTGATTAATGGCACGGCCAATTCCATTGTCAGCCTTACAGCGATATGTTCCAGCATTGTTTCTATTGTTGTTGATCACATATGAATTCCCAGTAAACAGGACATCACTGTCACTCCCATCAAACACTCGTCCAGTTGACAGTTGGTGTTGGGTCACCATCTGCAGAACAGCTTAAGGTGATCGTAGCAGGGTCATTTTCTACCACAACTCGGTCAGGACTAAAACCGTTGAAACTTGGGGGAACTGTACAGGACAGAAAACGTAATTCAATGAGATTAAAAATTATCAATGATTATCAACTCGGCAATGTGATGAGGTGACTAAATTTATAGCAATCACTAAAAATGTAAGAAGAAAGGGTGAGGCTACAATGATTCCAGTGTTACTGGCATGAAGAACCAATGAAATGTCATACTGGGATGGTAGCACACCAAGAGGTACGTGCATACATACTGTACCTGCTGCACATGCATACATTAGGTACAATAGTGATATTGTGTGACTAGGCACATGTACATGTAGAACAAAGGTTAAGCTTGCACTCAAGCCAAAAACAAGTAGCCAATCAGGCTCAGCCTTGTCATTCCATTATACATAGCATTAGAAGTGACAAGCGATATGTCAACTTCCCGTTGGGACCAGATGCCAGTCTATGGCAGGGTAGCCATTTCTATACCTGGTTAGAGTAATGCATAAAAGTACAGTGAAAGTGAGGTGTCTTGGCCACACCAGGAACACAACACAATGTCTCTGACAGGGCTCAAAGGAACTCTTGATTCAGAGTCCAAAGCACATAATTACTGTAGAAACATAGCTTTATTAAATAAATTATTTTACATCATAGAATTTTTCTTGGAATATTTTTATGGAAACAGCTCACTGGAAAAGGATTTTTAATGAAGTGATATGTACCGTTAAAGCTTTCATTGATTGATAAATAATATTATTGTTGATTAATTTACTGACCAGTTGAAACCACTATGCCACATTAAGTTAATCAATGCACTGCTCATATTTCTAGTTCAAATTTACCTTTTTTTTTTAACTCCTGAAGCCTGAAGTGCCTCAATTCAAATGGTAATAACTCAAGGGGGCTTTCGGGTAACTGTTTGTTTATTTCCCTGTCCAAAATTTAGAAATATCATTTCTAAATTTTGCCTTTTTGGATCATATACCCCTTCAAATAAAGGCTACCCATGTGAGCTTTTGATTCACAATTGAGCATACAGTGATTTTGCTACAGTTTTCTATAGTGAGTCCTGGGTACTCACTATGAGTCCCAGTCCAGAATCAATGAGTCCCAGTTCCAAATCCAGTGAGTCCTAGCTATATTAAAAGATGCCAGAACTCTCATGAAACCAGACATAAATATACGCTTAATGTCAGATCCAGAGGGAAACAGTTAGTTTTGTTTTCCCGAGAGTCCTGATATGTTCTTTGAGGGAAACATCAGGACTCAGGGGAAAACAAAACTAACTGTTTCCCGAAGGACCTGACATTAAGTGTTTAGTTACATTTCTAGACTTTCACTTCAACGGCGACAGAAGAATAACCAGAGCGAATCACAACAGTCGACTCGGTACTTGGCTTATAACTGTTATAAGAACACAAATTTAATTCTTAATGAATAAGTGATTTACAAAGTACTTTCCTAATATTATTTTGCATCTCTTTTTTCCAGTAGCTGCTGTTTTTCTTCTGGGATAACTTTGAAAATCGTTGCTTTTTAGCTTGAGGCTTTATGTTTCTGCTGTTTGTTTTCATACATGAAAAAGAAAACTGGCAGTGTTTTTCCCGCCTTCTGTCACGCGACCTTCCACCATGCTTCGATCACGTGCTGTAATGTATCCCGAGCGGGGTACAATTGCTCAAATTACGTATCATCATCGGGATCTACAGTTGATTTTAGTCAAGATGCGACCAAGAATCAACCAATAGCAGTCCCTGTTCTAGTTGAGTGAATTGTCTAAGAATATAACAATCACGTTTAATTGCGGGCAACAAGAGGAGCCCACAATCCTAACCTCCAGGTTGTTATTACGCATGCGTCGCATGTATTTAGCCAGCATTCGTTTGGACTTCCACTAAGAATGAATGGAATGCACAGAACACACTTTAATCCCACACGTTCAGACCTTCCATCACTCATAATCTGTTCACGCGTGTTACGTTATTTCTCACATGAAACTTTATCGCAAAGATAATGAGTAACCACTCCAACAGTAAAATAAACATGGCCGCTTTTAACAAAAAAAAAATGATATCGGAGAATTTGCGTGGAAATTATTTTTTTCACATTTGTAACCTATTTTATGAGAGGACAAAATTTTTCTTGTTTGGAGGTAGCTTTCAATACAGATTTCAATCAGGCAAACAGGGCATTCTTCAAAAAAATTTCCTAGATCGGTCGATCAATCGATCGATCGTTGCG
The DNA here is from genome assembly GCA_942486035.1 of Porites lobata. Taxonomy (NCBI): domain Eukaryota; kingdom Metazoa; phylum Cnidaria; class Anthozoa; order Scleractinia; family Poritidae; genus Porites; species Porites lobata. The sequence continues at coordinate 11,188 of CALNXK010000110.1, read as the reverse complement.
TTCCAAAGGACGCAAGCCATCAATTTTTCTGCGTCCTGGCCCGGGTTGCTCGAAGCATGGTTAGTGCTAACCAGCGTTAAATACCATGGAAACCTATACATTTTGATATCAGTTAACCAACGGTTAGCGCTAACCAGGCTTCGAGCAACCGGCCCCTGGAGAATTTTTATGCGTCAAGGACGCAGGGGTAACAAAATCACTGGAGCATACGAATTCACTGACATAGGCTATTAAAGGCTGTAATACCACTGAAGATACGGTAATGTGTGGTTCCAGAAAATATCCATACCCCCCCCACGGAAGGGATTTGCCTTATGACACCACCTCCCCTCTGGATTTTCCAAAAACGGCCCCCAAAATTTCCCCCCTCCCCTCCGGAATTTCCAAAATTATTGCACACCCCTGGAAATATTGCTATCTCTAATTGAAGTGAACAAAGAAGTAGTTTTGTTCACTAGGATGCCAAATTTTGTGAGATTCATGTATTTTCTGTTGAATTGTCTAACAGATAAGCGAATTCCTTATGCGAACTGCTTATGCACTCAAGTCACAGACAAATTTTGTGCGTTTCATGTAATTTCTGTTGAATTCTACAATTCTGCAAATGAAATGCAAGGTCGCGTAGGAAACATAACTGTCCTTTCTCGCACTGCGTCAAGAAGAACGCAACACTTGAAGAAGTATAATTAAAGCGATCAGGACCTTGTCGCGCGATAAGACTGTGTGAGTATCGAATTTTGTTCTACCAAATTTGCATGTTTGAGTTTGCGGTAAAATTGCGCTTCGCCGATTTCATTGATAAGAAAATTGTCACGCAAAGTTTAACGTGCTGGAAAAGACTCGTGTAACTTCTTTGTGATAGAGAAGCAGTCAAGAGAAGAAGAAATGCACTCAATTAAAAAAAAATATTTTTCGTGTTGTGTGTTCTCGACATGCAAGCAAAATGAAGTTTCGTTCCTGTTTCCCTTTGGAACTGGTTAGCTCAAATGACCACCACAAACCGCATAATATCGAGCCAAGCTTTAATAATTATTCGATCTAAAGAAATACATCTATAATTCGCAGTCAGAACAAACACAAATCGAGTCTTGATCTTGTAGCTAAATTCAGAAAACTTCAATGTAAACTTAGTTCTGTGGCGGGTCGTTATAACCGTCGCACTTTACAGGTTAGCAGATTCTTTAAACATTCTTCAGGTAAGCGGATTTATAAACACTATAAACTTCTTTCTCACTTCGATTACTGAAAAAACTGGTTTGAAATACAATGACCTAATGCTTTTAAATCAATGTATAGAATCAATGTCAATCAACGTTCTAAAACATAATCCCTTTAAACGTTAACTAAATCATGCTTGTAGTCACGCAATCATTACGGTTTTTTGACGAAACATCCTCCGCCCCGATAGGGGTAGCCTCCCATGCAGGCGTTTTTAGGGGAGCTCGTTTTTCATTCATTTTCATTTCATCCCTCCTTGTGGGGAGGGATGAAAAACGAGCTCCCCTAAAAATGCCTGCGTGGGAGGCTACGATAAGGGCGTAGTCCTTATCTTTAACATTGTCCTTTCAGTTTTCACCTTCCCAAGGGTGAATGACGGCGACTTTAGTCATTGGTCGGCTATACTCTCCTGCTGACGTCTTAACCTTCAGATTTCGTATTCGACCATCACGTCCCGGAAAGACTTCTGTTATTCTGCCGATGGACCACTTGCCTCGGACGGTAATGCTGTCGGCCACCAGAACAACATCATTTACTTGCAAGTTTCGACTTCCGACTTGCCATTGTTTCCTGTGTACCAGGGACGGGAAAACTTCTCTGCTCCAACACTTCCAGAACGAGTCGACAATTTTGTGAACAAATTCAACTCTGTGGCAGGGATTTCGTGATTCCTTGAATGGCCCTTGCACAACTTCGGGTGATGCTCGCCCGAGAAGCATGTGGTTAGGGGATATGTAGCCACCGTCATCCGGATCATTTGGTACTCTGCCGATCAGCCGTTGGTTAACGAGATTCGCCACCTCCAAAAATACAGTGTACAACTCGAATGGAGTCAGAAGCTGGCTTCCAATGGCCTTCCTTAGGGCATTCTTGCATGTTTTAACCAGCACTTCTGCACAGCCATTTTGATGGGGGCAGCGAGTGTCGTAAACTCCCAGTGCATGCCTTTCTCGGCACAAAACTCCTGAATCGGCAGTTGATTCAATCCACTCACCATTTGACGGAGCTTTTTCTCAGCGCTGACGAATTGTGTACCATTATCTGTCATCATCAGCGACGGTTGACCTCGTATGGCACAGAATCTGCGAAGAACTTGCAGGAACTCCATCGTTGAACAGTCAACTGCCATTTCCAAACGTACTGCCCTTGTATTCAAACAAGTGAAAAGGACGCCGTAATGCTTGGCTGTCTTATTTCTTCCGATCTTAACGGTGTACGGTCCCAAGTAATCGTACGCTGTGTGGTAAAATGGTGGGTACATGGCGCTAACTGAGTTGCAGTCTTGTGAGCCATTTCCTTACAGAACCCACACTTAAACTTAACTGACTTGCTCAACTTCGTCGCCTTGAGGATCCAGTACTTTGTCCTAATCTTTGCTGTTGTTGCAGCGACTCCACTGTGTCCGTGTTGATGATGGTTGTCTCGTTATCAACGTTGAGATCCAATGATCACTCGGAAGAAGTGCAGGGTGCCTAGTATCGTAAGATATGCTTGCTTGGTGAAATCGCCCTCCAACTCTATTACCACACCCTGTTCATCAGTGAAGGGGCTCAGATTCTTGAATTCTCCTTGCTTCATTCGGCTGTGCAAGGGCTTCTGGGCTTCCCGTTATCCAGAATCTCTCTGCTTCTGCAAGCTCTTTGGGAGTTAGGGGTCCTTCTCTTTGGTGCTGACCGAATTTCCTTAGTCGTATTTTCTCCTCTAGTCTTCTTATTCGTGCAGTCACACGTATTAATTTCCTCCAACTTGAGAACGTTGATGGATCGATGACTGATTTAGCTTTCTGTGCAGTGACTGCAGTCAACACGTGAATCTGGCGTCTCTCCATGTCTTCCTCTGGGGGTGGTGGAGTTTGCTGAGTCGGCCACTGGTCCTCTGGGAGACGTAAGAATTGGGGTCCATTCATCCATCTGCCTTGAAGCTCGTTAATACGGATCCCTCGCGACGGGTCGTCGTATTAAATTAAAATTAAATTAAAACTTTAATAAATACTCCCCCCAAAAAAGGTTTTTCAGTACCTATTTACAAATATAAATGCAAGCTATATCTAACAAGCTAATAATTGTTAAATGCTAACTGTCATTCGATCATTCATTCATTACAAGTTTCAGGGCTTTCTTAAAGGCCTTTACAGTTGTAGCTTTTCTAAGGTCTTCGTCTAACGTGTTCCACAGGGATACTGCTCTATAGGCGAAGGTACGTTGGCCAGTGGCTGACCTGAATAATGGGATTTCGAACTTCACATTATTATGGGTTGTGCGATTATGTACAGAAGATCGTTTTTTAAACTTAGCACATAGGTATTCAGGAGCTAAATTGCTGGCACACTTATAAGCCATAACAGCGTCTCTAAATTTGAGCATCTTGCTAACTGGAAGCCAGTTGAGTTCGTCAAGTAATGGCGTCACGTGGTCATATTTCCGAGCGCCGCAGATAATTTTGCAGGCGAAATTCTGAATAAGTTGCAGCTTTTGGATGTTCTTCGATGAGGTATTAGACCACACGGTCGAACAGTAGAACATTTTGCTAAAGACAAGAGATGTAATAATTAAAACCAAAGTCTTTCTATCAAAACAATATTTCACGCGGTTGATCTGAACCAGTTTAGTCAAGCAAGAAGAGACTAAGTGGGAGATATGAGTGTCATAGGTCAGGTGTAAATCTATGTATACTCCTAGATCTCTTGCTGATTCGACAGCCGTAAGAGTCTTTCCAATAGACGAAACAGTAAAATTAACTGAATGTTTACTTATCATTTGCTTGGTGCCGATCAACATGAACTTCGTTTTCTCAGGGTTTATTAACAAATCATTTGTGCAACACCAGGTGGCAACATTGCGCAAATCATCTTCGAGCTTGAACTTAGCGTCAATGACATTGGCTACGGGAAAAGATAGCAAAACTTTAGCAACAGTATCTTCGCTTGGGATGTGATTCCACTGGTTTGGATCTGTAGTACATTGTATCTCACCCACTCTGGAGGACACGAACGGTTTAAAGCTACGGGAAGAGTTTCTGATCCAGGCCAAGGTGATAGTGCTATCTGTGAAGAACTTCACATCTGTAAACTGTAACCTGAATTCTTCCTGTACGGATTTGGCTAAGCGATTTGCAAGAACTGCTGCTTGTAGTTCCAAGCGAGGAATGGTAAGCTGTTTTATTGGTGCTACTCTGCTTTTTGCTGCGACAAACGTAACTGCACGAGTGTCGTCATCCTTTTTCTCACGGATGTACGCGCAGGCTCCGAATGCCTCTTGTGATGCCTCAGCAAAAACGCATAATATTGGAGGTTCCACTGCATTAGCTACTGTTAAACAACTTTCGAAGGAAACGCTGTCCAGCTCCTTCATTTCTTGAAAAAGTGAAATCCAGCTTTCTTCAACTGCAGGTGGTACTTCCTTGTCCCAGTCTAACCCTTTTTGCCCCAGTTTTTGTGATAGAAAGATACTTTATTATAAACACCATTGCAGCCATAGGCTGAATTACGGGATATTTACAAATACTGATGATAACAAAGAGAAAATAAGAAAATTATCTACATCTTATAGACATGGCTAAAAATAAAACTTTTCTTCAAACGCTCGGTTTTACATAGGGGGAGAGTGAAATCACTTTTGCGTCTCAGTGCATCTTTACAACTCTTCCTTTGGGGGAGGAGGCTATGGAGACTGTGGGTGGCGTTACAGACGATCTCGTCAAACAGATCGATTGAAATCTTTTCTCTCCACTCATGAAGTTTCGGTAGGCCAACTGTTTCTAGTGCTACACTATATGACAGGTCAGGATAGATGATTCTGAATGCCCTTCTTTGGATCCGTTCCAAATCTTCACTGATGTAGTTTGGTAGAGAACGATGGAAAACAGGACTTGCGTATTCCAGGACGGGCCTAATACATGTCACATAGAATTGCACCAGTTCACTTGGTGCCACTCCGGATGTCTTGAGTTGACGTAAAAAGTAGAGACGAGAGGAACATTTTCTAATTAGTTCAGAGTGTATTGTAGGCCTATTTTTGCTCTCACTATTACAGCGGCTGCAAATCCAATAGGATCGTAGATCCGAGCTACTTGACTTAAGATCTTTCTCTTCGTCATCTTCATGGGCACTTAACTTAAGCTGTTTTCTAACTTAGGGAGGTCAGCTGCAACTCTTAAATGGAACTTGTCTGTTTTGAAATTCCACACGGTTCCCAAGACCTTTTCTTCGTCTCCTTTCTACAGATTCATCTCTTTCGCTTTGGTACTGTTGACTTAATCTTTAAGTGTCTCATTGCAAATCCACTCTTTAACGCTGAACCCTCCTGTCTTCCAGACCTTGTCTATGTTATCTGTTAATTCCCGAGCTTCTTGTTTTGTGTCTATTGACTCACAGATGTCGTCCATGTACGTGCTCTTTTCTAGAACTACAGCTGCTTTTGGGTATTACGCCTTGTTCTCGTTGGCTGTTTTTCTCAGGGTTATTTGTGCCACGGTGGGTGCAGGCTTGTCCCCAAAGCTAAGAACTGTCTTGATATATACATCAGGATCTCTACCGATTTCCATATCTCTCTACAGGAAGCGGTGGACGTGCTGGTCTTTCACAAGGATGAGAATCCTGTGATACATTTTGGAAATATCACTCATCAATGCAACTTGTCGCTCTCTGAATCTCAAGGCAACTCCAAATATACCATTCAGCAGATCAGGACCTTTCTTCCAATAGTCGTTGAGGGTGTGTCCCTGGTATGAAGAAGATGAATTAAAGACTATACAGACAGGTCTGCTTCTTTTTTCTGGTCTCAAAACGGCGTGAGGGCAATGTAATGGACAGGTCCTTGATACGAATCAGTTTCTTCTTTTGATAGCTTTCTGGCAAACCCCATGCTTTCAATCTCTTCCATTTGCTTGCAATAGGTTTCGGCTTGTTCAGAATCCCTTTTCAGACGCCTTTCCGTCGACACTAGGCGCTTTACTGCCAACTCTCTATTATCTGGTAACAGGCTTGGGTCTTTTTTCTCTATCCACTGATCTTCTACTTTAATGCACGACTCTTCTATTAGTTTGGCTTCAATCCCCCTCTATTTGAGTTAACTTTTCTGGGTCGCAAAAGCAGGATTTGACTGCCACACCCATGGACTCTGTTGTCCAGAAGTCAGTCAAATCTATCGGCAAGGCGTATTTAACGTGTAATATGGCGCTTGCATCAGGAGTTTCTTCAGCCTTTCCTCCAAAGACTACCCACCCAAGTGGCGACTTGCGTGCTTTCAGGTGATTTACTTCCTTCGTTTCTCCGGCATGCATGTGCGCCTGGTCAATGCCAATGAGAAGATCATCGTGTCCCTTTCGTCGTCGGAAACTGGTATTTTGTAGACCAAGAAGCTCCGGCAGGTGGGATGTTTTAACCTTTGGCATCTCGTCACTTATGTTGTCAATGCCAATTGCACTGACTGTATAGCGTTTGTTCTCGTCGATGCAGATCAACTGAACTCTATACTTTTTTGTCTTCATTGTTTCTTCTTCGCCACCCACTTTAGTAACGGTTACTGACACATCTTTGCCCTTCAGCCCAAGGGTATCTGCTGTTTCCTGTCGAATTAGACTAACTTCAGCCCCAGACTCTAACAACACATTTCCACATTTAAACAGTCCGTTCGCGCTGCCGGTATTTACAGAGAGGACTGGGAGGATAGCTTCTTTCATATTGCCTAATGTAGCCACACTAATCTTAACAGTATTGCTCTTATGAAGCTGCGGATGATGATGCTGGGAACATCGTGTCCCATTCTCCTGTTGGCTATGTCCCCTTCCGGCCCTTTTCAAACAGCTGAAGCAAAGGTGATTCGCTTTTGCCGTTGCGATGCAATCATCAACGCTGAGGGCTGCGAACTTAGGGCATTGATCCGGCCAGTGCTTTGAGTTTTTAAGCAACCAACATTTGTACCAGGCTTGATTATCTTTGTTTTGGTTTCCTTGAAGATGGTTAATTTGCTTTCTGTTTGATCCGGATACTCTAATTGGGGCTGTAGCGCGCATTCGAGATTTCATCTCAACTGTCATCCAGCTCATTAACGCGTTGAGGGTAGGGGGTTTCTTTTCCCTTTTCAGATCTCTAGCCCACACCTTTCGATCGTCAGCGCACATTTTTTGTTCTATTGCAGACAACATGTGACTGTTGTCCATATCACTGGGCAGTCCAACGTCCTTTAGAGTGTTGTAACATCTTTTAACTAAATGTACGAGGTCACAAAACCGCACGTCTTCTCCATTCTGTAATGCTTTAAATTGGACTACATCCTGGGTGACAGTGTCAGACACAGGCGGCATCGTAATCGCTTCCAAGTCCTTTAATGAGCTCCAGCGGTTTATCAAGGAAACATGTTCTGAGAAGTGTAATTGCGTCTGTTTTTGAATACTTGGCTTCGACCGCGTATTTGAAGTCCGAGCGAAAAATCGCATAATCAAGCACATTTCCAGCAAATACAGGAAGCTTCGGTTTTTCGAGCTTGAAAGTGCAAGTACCAGCGTGAGTTGTACTTGTACTTAGTCCAGAATAATTCAAAGATGAATTGATTACATCATTTATCGCCTCGTTATGCTGGTCATTACCTGTCGAAATGCTCCGCTGGGCGTTATCTTCCGGAAGGGCTTGGTGATTTGATGAAATGCATTGAGACTCTTCGCTAGCTTGAGGTGTTACCGACTGCATATTTGAAATTTCTTTGTTGCGATCTAAGGGGATTTTGGACGCGTCGTCTTTACCTTCGCTTAAATCTACGTAACTAGCGCTAGATTTTGCTTTTCTCTCTATCAACATCTTAGCATCTACTTCTGGCCTCAAAAATGTTTCTTGGCATTCAGTCATCCATTTTTTCTCATTTTCGTAAACTGTATCGTCTTCAATTAGTTTCGTATAATCTTCGTGTTTTTCTATTAAATCTCATATGCTCCCTTCAGCTTTTCTATGGCCTCTCTTACCTCGACGGCAGGCCGGTTGTGCTCTACATCATGTACCACGGCTTTTCCTGCTCTTGTAATGCCGATTTTGCTGTACGACGGTCGATCTTAGCTTGCTTTAACACCCCTTCCATTTTAACGTTTCCTTGCCACGTGTCCGGCGATCAGCGCAGTTTATCCAACCAGAAATCGAATGAAATAAATGTTTCCCTTGGAACTGGTTAGCTCAAATGACCACCACAAACCACATAATATCAAGCCAAGCTTTCATAATTATTCGGTCTAAAGAAATACATCTATAACTTGCAATCAGGACAAACACAAATCGAGTCTTAATCTTGTAGCTAAATTCAGAAAACTTCAATGTAACCTGACTTCTGTGGCGGGTCGTTATAACAGTTGCACTTTACAGGTTAGCAGATTCTTTAAACATTCTTCAGGTAAGCGGATTTATAAACAGACTATAAACTTCTTTCTCACTTCGATTACTGAAAAAAACTGGTTAGAAATACAATAACCTAATGCTTTTAAATCAATGTATAGCATCAATGCCAATCAACGTTCTTAAACATAATCCCTTTAAACTTTAACTAAATCAATGCTCGTAGTCACGCAATCATTACGGTTTTGACGAAACAGTTCCCCTGGCTCATAAACAACAAAAGCGTAAAAGATAAAAAATATTATTTTCGGGAAACTTGTTGAAAAAAAAAAAAGACTTAAGTATTGAATAAAACGAATGTCGATACTGTCGATAAACGATTGATAATATGAAAGCGAAGATGGCTACAAAGGAGCAGAGATCCGTAACTATTCATATATGATGCGTTTGTAAATAAACTTCATAACGTATATGACCTGGAGAATAACAGATCGTTCGACGCGAGTGGCTAGCGACGAAATGGTTTTGGGATGGAAACTAGGCTAAAATTTATCTTTGAACAGATAGCTTCAGTCGCTCGAACAGTCCACAAATTCTTTTTCGAACGGATAGCCCGAGTCGTTCGAACGGATAACAATTTTTCAAACGGATATCCCAAGCCGTTCGAACGGATGACAATTTTTTGGAACGGGTACTAAATCCGTTCGAAAACGGCAAACCGTAAGGAACGTTTTCACGTGAGAGGGCACACCATAATCCATAGGTTTGGTAGCTCTTTAACTTTCGTCGAGTTTTATATCTTCGCAAATAAATTGTCGTGGTAAATTTTTGTTTTTTCTTTGTTACTCTCTTACGCGTCACGAGAACCCTCTGGAAATATTTCCCTATGGTGACCCCCCCTCCCGACTGGAAAATTAGGCAAATTGACCCCCCCTCCCCCCTGGAAAATCCGATCCCTTCCGTGGGGGTTCAGGTATGGATATTTTCTAGAACCACACAATCAGCATTTTTACATTGTGTATATTCAGAGGGATTTCATTTGAATGGTTTTAGGCTCATTGGAAACCTACATGTACATGGATAAAAAACAATATCCAGCCTTTGTTACCAGGATAAAAGCTATAGCAAAAAGCTAACCCTAGTACATTGTACATCTACATGTAGGTACCTTTTATATTGGTTTATTTTGGAAATATTGTACCAACAGCTAACTTGATTATTTTCTTTTGCACATGTCATTCAAATTGTTCTTTTTTTGGTTAAAAAATTTAAACTCAGTATGATATTTGTGGATTGTAATGGTAATAAGACATTACAAAGCTGGTTTGAATTTTTTTAAACCAATGGACCACTACAAATATGACTCTCCAAAGATAATTAAGAAGTGTACATAACATGTATGAGAAATCTTTCTGACTTGTAGATTTTATTTATGTTTTGGTGATTTATCAGCATAATGAACAAAAAAGATTGGTGTTTTTAATCATTGTATGCTTTCATTGACCTCTTGCAAAGGAAGATTATTGGACCCAGAAATGATGCTATTCATTTCCTAGTAATTTCTGTTAACACAGAAGCATGGAATTCTTTCTAGAAACATCCACAGCACTCAACGTCTGCAATCAGCCACTAATTATTATTTTTTTTAATTGGCGTGTTTGCATAGTTCATATTCGTAGAGTATACTCCATAACTCACAAACAGATTTCTCTTGGTTTTTTTAATGCTGCTGATGAGAATAATAATAGACCTTGTCACGGTTATCGACGCCATCTTGACGAGTAGACAAACACGTGAGAAATTACAGTGTTTGTATGAGAATCTAATTTCGAATAATTTCCGTAGAACAGCTGTGCTGAGAAAATATGATTTGTAAACTAAAGTTTCACTCCTAAGGATTCTAATGAAAAAATTTGAGGGCGTTACATGCACTAGAAGACCTAGAACCACTTTTTAAATTTCCTATACATTTGTCTGTTGGAAAGTCCTGGGAAAATTACAGACAAACATACGGAAAATCTAAAGCAAGCCTCTGGAGAAATTTAAGTACAGGTATTTGTACCTTTAGTTTACAATTGATATTTTTTTAAGAACAGCCGTTCTAAGGAAATTACTCGACATTAGATTCTCATACAAACACTGTAATTTCTCACATGATGTTTGCCTACTCGACAAGATGGCGTCGAAAACCGAGACAAGGTCTATTGTTCTTATTGATTTTATTGTTTTAAAACTAAAACATTTCATTCTTGGTTGATCTTGTAACTTTGCCATTAATTAATGAAGCAGGGTTGATTTTTTGAGGAGAAATTGGACAACAGTCACTGTAGGATAAGTCATACATTAAACAAGTAACTACATGTGTTGCTTTCTAAAAGCCAAAACTTGATAGCTAAAATATTTTTACAGATAAAGTATGACTCAGCAACAAAATCCCTTTTTTTTATTGTCAAAGTAAGAGATAAAGAAAGCTCTAATTAAATTATCGAAACCAGCCCAAACATTTTCCATTTATGGCTTTTAATTCTAATAATCATTTTATTGAATAATTTTGCCTCTGCAAAATGCATTTATTGTCTCAAAACAAAATCTGTCATCCTTCACTGCATGCATGGACTGAAGGCCAATTAGTAAAAATGAACCAATTCCTTTGTG
>CALNXK010000109.1:1830000-1856619 GCA_942486035.1 Porites lobata | reverse complement strand
ACAGCAAGCTAATTTAATTCAATGATGGAAAAAAAGCTAGCGAGGAAAGAAAAAAACGTCGAGCACTCGTATGGTAACGGCCATTTGAAGTTTCTTTTTCGTGTATTATAATTGCCCTGCATTCGAACGTTTTGCTGGCATTCTGGATATATTATTTATACTATTGACATTATTGTTACGTTAAAGAGCGATGCCTGTTTTCGCAGATGGTTATTTTCACCTTTCTATCCGATTTTTTCGATCGTTTGGAAGCAGAATAGCGGAATGTGGGCTTGCGGCAGGACCGACAGTCGGTATGCAGCGGGGGCCGCTTTGGCCGGTTGGTCAGGACCGGTTCGTAGGCTAGATTCGTCTTAAAATTTCAAGGTGTTGCAGTGAATCTCACTAGAAGCTTTTTACCTACAAAGGTAAACTCGACTTGTTACAGTTTAGGTAACTTACCTCGGGTAAATTTTATCGTCTGGGTTTTGCACAGGGTCCAGAGGAGATGTGTTTGTCGGTAGAACATCAAAACCCGTGGAAAACCTCTGAAAAATGGGTTATTTTGATCACGTTACAGTTTCGTTACACATTTTATAGACCGCAAACCAAGAGACTGAGGGCTCGCAAGATCGGCTTACAGTATAAAACCATTTTTTTAATCGGCACTTCGTGCCTCGGTCGCCCTTCGGTCACCCTTCGGGCGACGTGCCGTGCGCCAGCGAGGATATGGCTTGCGGTTATTGATTTTCAAAATGGCGAACAACAAAGTCGATATCTCAAACCGCCCTTGGATACCTTGTAATGCCTACACAAAGTAATTGCATATGTGTATACATATATGAGTGAGCCCTGACTATAGTGATTAGGTTTAAGCCCTAACAATACTGATTAGGGTTAAGCTCTGAAAATACTGATTAGGGTTAAGCACTGACCATACTTATTAGGGTTAAGCACTTAGAATAGTGATTAGGGTTAACGGTTAGCTTCTTTTTAGGGTTAGGGTTTTCGCTACAGTAGTTAAATTACTCCAATTCCCTGCAGCGAATCCTCGGTAGTGTAGTGGTTAGGTCATGAGACTACAGATTTAACTCTCTGGGATCGATACCTGCTCGTGACTCAAATACCGAGGTTGCTAGCCAATAGACGCTCATAGACGGTCTTGATGACAGAACCGGACATAGCTCACGCTGTGAAAGAAATTTTGGGGGCACGAGTATATCGGTTTTACCTAGGTATAGTCTGTAGTGTGATCACAATATCATTTTAAGCAGCCTTCTGACGCTACTCAGGTAAATTTTCCCTAAATTAAAATGGACAATTTCTACGGTCCCCTCAGTGTCCGTATAACAGGGTTTGACTGTAATGAGACCTATGACACCATTTTTGAATTGGGAAAAATTGGGGGGAGGGAGGGGCGTTACAAGAAAGGAAAGGGGTCTCCTGCTATGTTGCCCCAGCCCTGATTACAGGAGATTTGTTAACATGTATGAATTTCACAGTTTGAAGGGTTTTTATAATACAAAAAAATATGTAGTAACATGTGTTTGTACATACTGACACAAATATTAAACGAATAGTGGCGGAATAGCTTTTAAAATCTATTGACTGCATCAGGCTTTGTAATCACAAATATGCCATTTTTAGTTTCAATCCTGTTATAAGACATTCTATGACCCATATCAATAGGAAAGATATATGCAAATTCGCAGTATTGCAGGAATAAAGGCGCTTAATATTAATAATCTATAAAGAGGACACAAGTCGATCCTTGTACACAAATATTATCTCCTTTATTTACTTGTCTTCATGTGACGATAAATGCGGACGTTAAACAAAGGGAAATGCAGACTTGGTGCCAACAGAGAACCAGCTAAGTCCTTGAAAAGATGACCCCCTCAACTTCTCTTATTATACCTAGCAAGTGTAAACGGAAGTTTAGGCTAGGATCACGAGTTTTGCAACCAGAGACGTTTGAGATGAGACAATAAGATTTTTGTGTGTGTGAGATACAACAAATATTAGAGACGGGTTGGAAAACCACGGGGAGAATAAAAACAAGGATTTGTCGAGTACAATTTGCGAGTACGTGAGTTTAGAGTGTACCCCACAAGTTCGGTACAAGTGAACATCTTGCTGAATGACAAAAGAAAGTAAGCTTACTGTGTTTAAATACCGTGGCCGGGTATTCTGAAGAAGCTCCTACTCTTTTATGAGTATATGACAGCTATGCATATCAGTACCTCTTAGGGACGGACCATTAGAAAAGTTATGGGGGGGGGGAGGGGAATTTTCGAGCTGCAAGAATTTTTTTTCGTTATCAAATTCTTTGCATGAATTTTATTTAGGCCATTGCATGAACATTTTTTAGGGTTAATTGGCGTGCATGAATTTTTTTTCATTTAATTTTCCCTTGCGCGAATATTTTTTTTGTACTTCGCCCGTCCCCCCTCCCCCCATAAGTTTTCTAATGGTCCGTCCCTTAACACTAGTTGTACTGATTTCACGGTGAATTCCAAATTTTCGGCGAACCGCGGGTTTTACCTTTAGCGCTTTTCCTGATTGAAGCATTGAACAAATCGATTCTGTACTGACTTTTCTCCGTCAGTTGCAAACAGGATGCGAGTAATTACAAACAAAATACACCAGAATACACTTATCAACGGAATGAGACTGTTTTTTCCCCTGAGAATTCGACAGACTTTGTTACTCAAAAGCTTCTGGAAGAGATTCAAAGCAAAATAATATATTTCTACAGCGTAATTAACGAATATTCTCTCCACAGTCGAGATGTCCACTACACGCCATCTTGACCCAAATGATAAGATTTTGAATACCGCCCATGATGCTTAGCGATCGTAGTGCGATAGTGCGAGTGAAAATTATCACGGCTATTGAAGATATAAGGTTTGAAATATAGTTACGTTTTATTTGATTTCAAACATACAGAATTTTCTACTTCTCACGGAGGTTATCTGCTAAACACCACACTTTAAGTTCCTGGAGAGCTTACCATTTGTATGGAAAACCAGGAAATTCCGGGGAGAATTCAAATGGAACGGTTCATCCCGGAGAAAATTTTCCGGAAAAATTAAAGTAATAACTTTCGAGGTATTACCTTTTTCCCGTTGTTACCGAAACCACCGAAGTTTTCTGTACCATTTGTTTGGATTACTAGTGCCAGGCTTCATGTCGAGAGAAAGCGAAAACTTTACCGGTGTTTTGTAAATGGTACAACTCAATAACCCACTCAATTCTGTTCCTGCTTTCGGTGCCCAAAAAAATACCACTACCATTTAACAGAAAATTTTCACCGAAATTTCCGTACAAATGGTAAGCACTCCTGGTCTCGGTTTTCAGTAGCAGGTTTAGATCGCGCGAAATTCGGATTTAATCGATTTGAAAGTTTTTTGTTTATTGTTGTCATAGTCATATCGATTTTACTAAAAACTGCATTTTGACAAGCTTTATAATTGATAATCAATCACTAGTGAAAATTTTTTGGCGATCGGACAAGGCGCCTGAAAAACATCCGGTATGGTCTCCGAGAAACTGTATCGAAACGCCTTGAAAGTAAAGGAATTAGAGTGAACTGGAGCTGACTTCAGAAAACCAAAGGTTAGACCTATACCAGCTATAGTTATGCCCCACAGCTTCCGTGAGTGGCCATCTCCACTGAAGAGCCCGGGACTGAAGCCAGACCAAGCCATGATGCTCTTCTTTCCCAAACATTACACATTGACTGTGCTTACACTTTAGACTGGCTGGAGATATAACAGAATAATTTTATTGATATCATGGGTGATAGTTTACTTCTTAATTTTGGCGCGAAATTTCTGCATTTATTTGAAATCTCACATGTGAAATTATAAAATTGCCTTGGCAACCTTCCGTACGTCTCAGTGCCAAAATGGCGACGAAGTTTTAAAACGTTATGAATAAAGATGTTAGGGCATTAAAAGACGCTTCAGAAAACCTAAACACACAAACAAAAAGCACGTCAAGAAGGATTCTAACAAGTATTTTGTTCAAAAATTCTCAACTTAAGGCAAAATGTGACAGTTTTCAGGGTGCGGAGCTCTCGATCGATAATCAATTTGATAAACTTGTCCAAAACCATCGATTGTGAGCGTAATTCGTTATCCATAATATTAATAGGTAAAAGGCGAGGGAAATTACTGGGAATTGGACAAAACGCAAGTGAAATTATTCCCTAATTTCACGAGTATACCATTTGATTACACATGGGAATTTTTCAGACCTCCCTCGACTTGCTTATAAGGCCTGAACTTATACATCTTCGTAAGTGCTTTTAGGAGGGCTTGCATCCGAGTGGAATGGAAAAATCGCTTCAAAACGTGCTTTATTTACGGCTATGCTAATCAAAATACGTTTTGCATTTACTGGCTTTTAATTAAGCTTCAAAACGTCATAATAAGTTGAATATATCATAATAATACATTTAGAGGGTGGCTTCTTTCCTGAGGGGTCATTTTCGGATCATTTATTATTTTTATTTCTTTTTTACAAGTGGATGGGAGCCTATAAATGAGGGGCTTTTAAGTTGAGGAATGTTAACCGGCAGTATCCGGCATTATCCTCTCTTGGTGCCGTATTCCACTTTTTTTAAAAGTAGTAGAAATGTGAAATTTGACAAAGACAAATGGTTTACCCTGGCAGGACATAACAAATACCCCACCATGGGAAGATGCAAAATTAGCGAAATCAAGATGAAAATGCAAAGATTGTGTACTTGATCGCAAGGCCGCCGGAAAAATATATGGAGACAACAAAACTTTGCTCTCCTTTTTTTCTTTAATTTCTTAGCAAGAAGATCATGGAATCTACTAAAGAACTTGAAGAATCCCAAGATATAGAACATGAAATGAGAAAACAAGCCAAAGAAAACAACCGCAAGTTCATCACTCTTCAAAGGGAATTTGTGGTGTATCCAGAAGTGTTTTACCCACCCGAAGACGGTCATGCCCACTTCGTCAATTCGACAATATACAGGATGGCAACCGAAGAAATAGCGAAGAAATCCCGACAAGCATCCATCGAATTCCTTGAGGTTGGCTGTGGGGCGGGCTTTATCGGTATATCAGTGGCTTTGTCGTCTGAGAAATGCCAGGTTTGGGCAACTGACATCGTCGATGAGGCAGTGAAAAACGCTACAGCAAATGCAAAACTTCATGGCGTAGAAAGCCGTTTCCACGCTGTTAAGGCGAACGTCTTCGATCATGAAGAAATCAATGGAAGGAAATTTGACATGATATACTGGAATCATCCGTGGGGCGGCTATGGCACGACAACAGCGACTAAGGTCCAGCCATTAATGAGGAGCCTTCTGGATCCTGGTTACCAGGGCCTTCAAAGCTATCTTTCCAAAGCAAAGGAATACCTTAAGGAATCTGGTCGACTTATTGTCACCTTCTCTTACTTTTATGGCTCAGAAGAAAGGTTTACCGAAATTGCAAGTGAAAACGGATGGAATATCAAGGTCGTTGACGAAAAGAAGTGTGTCCAGGAAATGGAAGGAAAACGAATTGAACATTTCACCGCGATGGTCATAGAACTTATTGAAGATGTAAAGTAATACTTAACATGAGGCGAACTCAATGTAAATACGCAGAGGATGCCAAAGGTGTCTAAAGAATTACCGGCTTACATGTTCGAACAACAACAAAAAATAACTCTAATTAGGGGAAAATAAACAGAATGAAACGACAGATTTGGTGTACATCATTTGTCAGCAAAAGTAAGACAATAGGGAGCTGAAGATCTAACGACGGCAATGGTTACGAAAATTTCACTGAAGTGTGAATTCGCGCTGCTTCAATTTTTATCGCACTTATTCCATCTTGTTCAATTCGCTCAATCGTGGTGAAGAGGAGGGGAATTCGGGCACGCCAGAAGGTGGGGAGGGAAGGAATGCCTGCAAGGAGCTTTCCTTTCTCCTCCTCCTCGCGCGTCCCGAATTCCCCTTACCCTTTCATTTAACGCCTGCCACGCAGGCTATCGAAAAAAATGTAGAATTCAACAAAAATATATGGCTCACCCAATAGTAATAAGCCCCTGATGACAAATTCCAAAAGCTGGGAACTCGAGACTTGACAAATGTCCGGCAAATGGCAAAGGTGGTGGTGGGGATAGGGGTTCTTGGAGCTGACCGATAGATTACAATATTCGCAGAATTTTACCTGAAAATTCTCTCCTGCTGAGTAAAAATATTATCGAAATACTGAACTCTCAATAGATAGCCGGAGAATAAGTATTGGCGGGACCCGCTTTAAAGTGCAAGTGACTATCATCATGTAAACAGAGGCGGGGCAAAGATCGGAGTCGGGTGACAATCACGGATCACGTATGTTTCATATCCCATCACACTTCACGTAAATACCAGCCTAGGTATAAATAAGCCGAGGCCTGGAGCGAGATTTCTGGACGTTCTTTAGCCTGCGTAGCGAGCGCCAATTTTTTTTAGGGCGAAGGAAGAAATCTCGAAGAAAGTATGCGCGGCCTGTAGTAAGATAATATTACCGGCGCCTGCTATGAAGGCTAGAAGTTCTTTGACACTAGGTCGGTAATTCGGAAAACTCTAGGAGGATCCGTTCGCTTGCCGAAGTTAACGAAATGGAAAGACCATATTATTAGAGATACAAAAGGAAAAAAGATTTGTCGG
Organism: Porites lobata; assembly: GCA_942486035.1. NCBI lineage: Eukaryota > Metazoa > Cnidaria > Anthozoa > Scleractinia > Poritidae > Porites > Porites lobata. The sequence continues at coordinate 1,849,958 of CALNXK010000109.1, read as the reverse complement.
TTCCACACCTCCTATTAAGTTTTTTTTCCTCTGTTGGGTAGATTATGATCTACCCGGCACCCAGGGTAATTATGATCTGGAAGGTTGCACATTTTCACTGAGCAATTGTGATTTTAGCCGCTTGTTTCACACTGAGATGACATGGCACACATATCGATTTACTGTGGTTTTTGCATCTGGTTTGAAGGATTTTCCCTCTAACGCAAGAGCATTTTCTGTGACCTCAGTTTTTGAAGCGTAAAGCATTTTATTACAGCTGAATAAGGGTTCTAATTTTCTCCAAAGTGCCTTGTGGATCTGAATAACTAAGCGATTTTTGTTTGTCCGTGAATGTAAAAAAAAAAAATGTTTTTTTTTTTTTTTTTGCAATGTTGTATCACGCTGGGCCCATGCAGCTCATGAGTTTTCTTTGCAGGATGTTAAATTATCACGGTTAGTGATTTACAGATACAAAGTTATAAGAATTAAGTGCAGCTTCAACTGAAGCTGCATAAACTATGGAGAAATGCATTGTGACTCAGTAGACTCTAGCTTGGTTTTTTTCTATAAATGCGAATCTTCTGACTGGAGCGCGTATTCCCTTCCTCGATAATAGCTTTTGAATAAGCTTTACAGTGTATGAACTGTTTTGTTAAATTGCCACTTTGTGATCAGGCAAGACCATGGTTACGGTTCTCCACGAACAAACCGGCGGCATCTTTTTGCCACAAAAACAAAGTGCTTTTTGCATCCAACTGCAAGATAACATAAAATAAACATGGCCTTACAAAACCAGCACGTGAACGGCGCAACTGACTGTTGCATCTTCCAAAGCACAGCACTATTTGAATTCGCTATGCACTACACCAAACAGACCACCATCAAGAAGCAAATTTATGTAGATTTTAAAAAAATTGTTTCCAAGGATCAGAAAATTGAAACTCACCTTCTTTTTTTAGATGTTTTGCACCTTGTCCGGCATTTCTTTGAGCTGAAAAATTCTCGCGTTCGGTCGTTTTACCTCCCAAGAACGCACAAACGTTCATCGGTGGGCATTTTTTCTTCACACCCCTGATTTCTCATCGTCTTAAGTCACAGCTCTAGTAGTATGGGGAAAAGACACTTCTAGGCGCAGCAAAGAGCCTGGAAGCGACCTTCCCTCGTGTTTCTCCGCGTGGGCGCCATTTTGCAAATGTGGGTGACGTCATCATATATCCAGATCTGGTTGTGGCCCGGACTGTTAACAAATGTGAATTTAGAGAAAAATTCTGAAATTCGAGCGAACTACGTAACTGCGCACTCTGTCTATCTTCTCTCCAACAATCCAGAGATGTCACAACTGATATCTATATTTTTAATGTTAATGTTTTAAATTCTTACAGTTACTATCTATTTGTCTTATTTTTATCTATCTTATTCATCTTATACATTTATTTATTTATTTCTTATTTTCCGACATCCGCCGTCCGCTATCCGCTATCCGCCATCCGCCATCCGCCATCCGCTGTCCGTTTCCTCGTTTTACAGACTCCTAACTTGAGGCGCTTTCCAAACCCAAGACCTGGCTGTGGCCGGACCATGGCCGGACCGGTCATTTTGACCTGAAAGAAATAGGCTTTTCCAAAGGGTTTTGCTGAAAAACCGTATCTTTCGCGCACCCTATTTAGTATCTGAGTGAGATAGCTGAATAGTTTTGATTAAAAGTGAAATTTTTACTTACGACAAGAAGGAGCTGGCCGCTCACTTCTGACAAATAGAAAGTACCCTTCATCATTTTTAATCTGTGACCATTTAGTTCGTTAACGGAGTTCAACTTTTACAACATGCGTCTTCTTTTTACAGAAAACATGGGATCCTACCAAACAGAACCAGCAACGAATGCAATTAACAATATCAAACCGCTGCTTTGCAGTGAAGAAGAGCTGAGGCAAATGGCTTCGATCTTTCAAACTCCCTTTCAGCTCTATGACAAGGAATCAATTTTAAAAGGCGCAAGAATTTTCAATGAAAGCTTCGCTTGGACTCGGTCACTTACTGGTATGAGCTTCAAGAACCATTTCGCGATAAAAGCAACACCGACTCCAAAGATTCTGAAAATTCTCAATGAAGAGTGTGGCATGGGTATGGACTGCTGTTCTTTAGGAGAACTTCTTCTCTGTGAGAAACTGGGAATTAAAGGTGAAGATATCATCTTCACTTCTAACGACACACAGTTCGAAGAATATAGGAAGGCCTTTGAACTTGGAGCCATTATCAACCTGGACGACTTTTCGCAGATTGACAACCTCAAGAAGGCATTGGATGGTATAATGCCTGAAATAGTGTCATTCCGCTTTAACCCTGGTCCGCTCTGTACTCTGCCTAGTAACGAGGTGATTGGTAACCCTGCCCAAGCAAAGTTTGGCCTCACGAAAGCTCAGCTTTTCTCAGCCTACAAGAAGTGCAAGGAATATGGCGTAAAGCGCTTTGGGTTGCACACCATGATCAAGTGCTACTGCCTTGATGTCTTGGAGCTTGCAAAAATTTCGCAGATGATGTTTCAGCTCGCAGTTGAAATTTACCAGCAGACAGGTGTTAGCCTTGAATTCGTCGACATGGGCGGTGGGATAGGCGTTAAGTATCGCCCTGAACAACAAAACGTCAACTTGGGAGACCTGGGAAATCGAGTGAAGGATTTGTATGAAGAAATCGTGCTGCCCTGTCACGGTCTGCATCCTTTACAGATCAAGTACGAGTGTGGAGCACTGGTGACCGCTGAACATGGTTGTCTTATTTCACGAGTGATCAACATGAAAGACACGTACAAACGCTTTCTCGGTCTGGATTCATCTATGGCTGATCTCATCCTTCAAGGGGAGTGCGAAGATTATCGTGACATCACGATTGTCAAAGATCAGTCTTTTCCAAGCCATGTCAGAAAGAATCTACCTGATTACAAAACGGTGATCGAAGACCCTTCCTACGCATCTCCACTCTTTGAAGGAAACAAGAGAGAGAGAATGTTCGATGTCGTGGGTTCAATTTGCATGAACAAGGACAAATTTGCTATCGACCAAGTGTTAAATGTGAATCCTCAAATTGGCGACCTGTGCATCATCCACGATACAGGAGCGTATGGGGGTTCGTCAATGACTTTCAACTTCAATGCCAAACTTCAACACGCCGAAATCTTGCGTGTTGCCCCCAGTCGTTATGAAATGATTCGTCGACCCCAAACGTACGATGACCACTTTGCGACGATGATATTTCCTTAACACAAGACCATAAAGTTTTACAAAACCCATCCATCACTTTCGAGATAAAGCTTAACTTATAAAGACAAGGAACCGACTCCACAGGAGGGCTCGGAAGAGCGGATTCCAGGAGGATTGGCAGGCGTTCGTAGATCTACGGCGAAAATTAAAATTTAGTAGTATAGTATATGGGGGTACCAGCGCATTTTTACAATATCTATCCTCAGACAGCCTCTCTCATGCATATTTCCGCTCCTTTGGGCCCTCTAAATGGTATGTTTTCACCTCGCATTTTTGGCCTGGTTTTTTCATTTTGCTGATGTATGCACTTTTTGATTAATTGCGCTGGTACCCCCCATGTTCTATTAAGCTGATGTATGCAGTTTTTGATAAATTGTGTAGGTACTCCCATATCATTATTTGCCGTTATGTATACTTTTTTGATGAACTGCGTTGGTACCCCCCATGTTTTTGGCCTAAAATTACCTCAGTTGGCTGTAACTTATCGTTATTGTCCTAAAATGGCCTCAATTGGTTGTTTTTTATCGTTGTTGTCCTTAATTGGCCTATTATGATTTACACCCTAAATTACCTCAGTTGGTTGGAATTTATCGTTGTTGTCCTAATGTCCTAAAAAGGCCTAAGTTCGAAGTTGGTTGTTATTTATCGTTGTTGTCCTAATGACTGTAACTTATCGTTAATGTCCTAATGGCTTAATATAGTCGTAGTTGAAAGTATGTCTAAATGTTGCAAGTCACGACTCGCGGGTAGAGGTCGCGGGTGCGGGTGCGGGTAAAGGCGCGGGTAAACATAAATTACCAAATTTCACTAAAAGATAAAATTAACAACAAAACAAACATTTCCGAGCCTCCAGAAGAAAAACTTGACAACTATTTAAAAACAACTTCTTTCGACCAGGAATTCAGCTTAGCCGACGTTGTAATACTGCAAACTAAACCATGGACAGGATTTTAAAACATGGATCTATAAAACAAACAAAACAACAATAGATTTCAAATTCTATTTTTTCCAGTTTTCAGTTGTGATATAATTAATCAGTAATTCGCATTTACGATATTTTTCAAGGCGAGTCATCAACCAAATCTATATTTTACTAACCGAGGAAATTGTTTTCCTGTTAACGGGAGGACAAAGCTTTACAAATGGAACTGGTGTGTCAGTCACGCAAGTTGATTGGCATCTATAGGATTTTAGATTACTACAGTTGCTTGTAATTTAACTAAAGCTGAACAAAAGTACGATTAGTAAGTAAGTAATAACTTTATTTAACCACGGAGTCCTTATCACTTAAAAGTGGTCTTCTAAAAAGCCGTGCACATTAAACTAAGACTTAAAAATAACAAACATTATTGAAAAAATCCTATAATAAATGCCTACTAAGAAAATCTTAATGTACAGTAGCAGAATAAAAACAATTTAAAGTAGTGGCCTGCTTAGCCTCAGCTGACAGGCTGTTCCATGTTACTGCGCCCCTATAACGAAAACTTTTCTTTAGGACCTCAGGGTTCGGACGCGGAATAAACAGGTTATGTTGCGCACCTCGAAGATTATGCCTGTGAATGTTATTAATGCTGGCAAATTTATCAGACAGGTATTCGGGTACAAGGTTAGCTACAGTTTTAAACATTAAAGATTTCAGTTGCTTAGCACGTCTGTCAGCGAGGCTATCTCATTTAAGGGCATGAAGAATCGGGGCAGAGCTGGCATCCCAGCAAGACCCTGTAATTAAGCGTGCAGCCCTGTTTTGCAGTTTCTCTAGTTTTTGGCTGAGACCATTACCGATACAGACCCAGACAGCGCTGATATAATCGAGATGCGGAAGAATCAATGACTTGTAAATAGTGACAAGGGTACTCTGGGGACATATTGGTCTTAGCCTCCTCAGGGCAGCTAGTACTTTTGCAACTTTACCGATGACTTCGGAGATGTGAGCCTCCCACGAGAGTGTTTCATCAACCTGAACGCCTAGGCATTTGTAACTCAATTGAATGCCCGTCGAGGGATATGTGTGGATCACTAGGGAGTAAAGAGATTTTTTGCCTAGTGCATGTAAACAGACATTTAGTCTTGAGGACATTAAGACTTAGACGGTTAGAATCGAGCCATTGCTTCAGATTGCCCAAATCATGAGTCAGGGATGAAAACAACTCATTAAGGTCTTTGGAGGCAAACGTGAGATTAGTGTCATCGGCGTACATTCTCACATCCGATAGAAGGTTACAGTTAGGGAGATCATTGATGTATAATAGAAATAGTAGGCCCCACAACTTATGAAGCTAGTTTCGGAATTTACGTTGTTTACAACTGTAACCTGAGTTCTATCTGAGAGGTAGTCTCGGAAAAGATTTAGACGACACCTTTAAACCCATACAGCTCCAATTTTGACAGAAGGATCTCATGGTCAATAGTATCAAAAGCCTTTTTAAAGTCAATAAACAGAATGGCATTTGTCAAACCATCGATCGTCGATATTGAGATACCAGTTGTCTGTGATGTCAATAAGAGCTGTAAGGGTAGAGTGCATAGGTCTAAAGCCAGACTGGTATTTCGAAAGTAACTTATTATCATTTAAGTATGAATAAACCTGATTAAAGATGGTTTTTTCAAAGAGTTTGGCAATTACAGAAAGTACAGAAATTGGCCTGTAACTGGCTGGGTCAACTTTCCAGTCAGCTTTGAAAATTGGAGTTACTCTAGCACTCTAACAGTCTTTGGGAATGATTCCCTTAGAAATAACTAAATTAAAAATATGTGTAAGGGAAGACGCAATGGATGGAAATGAAAGCTTTAAGAGGCAAGTTGGAATACCGTCGAGGCCATCAGCCTTGCCCACACTGAATATCATTCACAAGTTTGCGCAGTCCATCAATAGTCAGTAATTCGAGCTCGAAGGTGCTGTCACACGGTTCTACAAAATCACGAAAACTGACTCGAGGGGATTTATGTTCGCCGCTAAATTAGGGCCAATATCGACAAATGACGGTCAGTTATCACCGTGTCACCAATAATCAATTTTGATACCGGAGCAAAGTTTTTCTTTCGCGATAATAATGTATTAATTCCACTCTAAGTATATAAAAATTACTTAAATTAATTCGTATAAATTCAGCCTCGAATATCTCAGGGAGACAAAAGAATCCTATGTATTTTACGCATGTTAAACCACAAACTACCCAAGCTCAATATGACCGTTAAACAGTTTGAATCTTATAAGACAATGTATGGGAATAAAGAAAATATCCTAAACAATAGAACTTGAACGACACAAATATGCAGTCTCTATTTCGAACCTGTTTAAAATATACCGTTTACAGCATGTTTTTGTTTTACTCCCTCTCTCTGCTCCTGCCCCAAGTGAAACAACCCATCTGCTGACAAATGAAGAACGAGCACACGTGGAACACAGTCTTCCAGAACAAACCTTCAGGCTTTCACGCCTGATGCGCCGATCAAGACGACATAACTATGGTCATGAGGCACGTAAGAAGATTGAGGTGAAAGCTGAAGAATACGTTAAGCGGGTGCAACGTGAATTTCAGAAGTGCGTAGTTTAAGAAACCTTTCGGTGAGTAAAGAAACTGTACGCTTGACTTAAGTGTGGACTGAAAGAAACAAACAGTGTTAATGTCAAGTCAAGCCGACTGTTCTGCATGTCCTGTCATTTTACTGCAAAATCGTTCCGTCGTTTGTTTACAAAAATGAATGTGAATTTGAGTAGAAATTAAATAAGCTTTTTTTAATTGTAACACAGCATTTCTGCAACGAATATCATCTTTCATTTGGACCAAGTCTAAGATTTCTTCGAAGTTAGTTAACACTTGACAGTGAAAATTATGCAGCTACATAACATTTTTCTACGAACTAGCTTGTTTACGTTAATGCAATTAAACACTACTCATGATCAGTGAAGAGGGGAGAGTAGACAGTGTACTTATATGAGGGTCTGAATGGGGTTCAGTGTTTAGTGTTTTTGCCCAGAATTTTTAATGTTTGCTGTTTCCGAAGAAAGTACCGTTAAGTGTTTGGAGGGTTCTTCAGACATCTTCGGCAATGGTCGGACCTCTTCGTTAGTCTTCAGAAATCTTCTGTCGAAATAAATTGTCCTAAAATGGTCGAAAACTCCTTGTTATACTGAACAAAATAATGTTGGCCTTTTTGGAGCCGTTTTTGCTTCTTTCTGGAAAAAATGTATTGTTTCAAAAACTTTTTTACTGTTGGTGGTAAATGCCTAAAATTTATTAACTGTTTCATGTTACCAAGCCAAAAAATGAAGTGTTTACTGTTACCGAGGTACCCCCATTTAGACCTTCTTATATTAGTACATCTTTTCAGACAGATGTCACAGGTCTTAAGGAAGCACTGAAATGCTAAAAACAATCGTTGCGCTGTGTGTGTGGCAGCGCATTTTTATTAGAAGTGACGTGGTTAGTTGTGTAGTGACAATGTCATGATTGTAGTATTAAATATTGCCACTAAGTTAAGAAAATTAACCGATTTGTGGTTTCCTTTCTTCTTTTTCTGATGTGTGAGCGGCGACGAACACATGCTAGCCTTCAGTGCAAGCCTTGTCTGCTGGGGGTGCGCAGCCCTGAAATTCGCTGGGTGGACTGGGTGCAAGAGTTTGGCTCGATTTCCACCACTCTCTCGGTTCTTCCCCGAGAAGAGACGGCCGCCTGATTGGAGGAGGAGCGCAGGCTCGTTTCCCAAACAGCAGCTAGTAATTGAGCCTAAGCTGGAGCCCATTATTATAGGCTCCTGGCCTTAGCAAGACTCAAGGGGGGGGGCGATGGAACGAGAATCCCTCTCACTCTCCCTCTCTATGTTGTCTCCGCGTCTTGTCTACCCTTTTGATCCCACTGCTTTTCCCACACCGTAGTTTTTGGGGGGTTATTATAACTCCAAAAATGGAGTAAAAATTTTAGGTACAGGATAACCCCTTTTTGGGGGTTACTTTAACTCATTTTTACTCCTGAAAAAGAGTTCATTTTACTCCCAGTCTGGAGTTAAAATAACTCCGTTATTTTTACTCCTTACATGGGTTGTTATTATTCTTTTTGGAGTTAATTTAACCCTGAAAGTGCAGTAAAAATTTCAGGTACAGGATAGCTCCTTTTTGGGGGTTATTTTAACTCCTCAATATCTGGGGTCACTTTTACTCCTGAAAAAGAGTTCTTTAAACTCTTTTTTGGAGTTAAAATAACTCCACAAAAAATAACTCTACTGTAAGGAGTTAAATTAGCCCCACTAGAGGAGTTATTATAACTCCTTGAAAATTACTGTGCCGTGTTGTTTGTGGTAAAATATACGAGTGGTCACATAAAGTCTACAAGTCGTTTAATCACGCATACTTTTGAAAAACCACGCAATGGGTAGCCTGAGACACTGCTTCAGGTGTGGTGATCAAAGAAACCAGAAGACTAAGACGATGGCTGCATCTAGATGCATTGTGCCGAATTGTTTGGGAACATTCCTATTCCTTGTTCAGTGTACAAAAGAAAGATTCTTAGTGAATTCGAAAAAAAAAGGGTTACACGATTGAGTATGGCGGTGAGTGCCTTTTGGAAGTCTTGTATTTTTCTTATACCCACAAATCGGCCTAAGCTTTGTCCGTCGGAAACCGTCGTAAAAACGCAAACTACCGTCAATTTATGAACTAAGAAGTCGATTCAAAAAGTCACTTTTCAACTTGAAAAGTCGTCATCAAGTGGTCCATCTCTGAAGCGCGAAAATCGAGTTTCCAATTTCGACTTTCCTCCTGTCCCCCTCCCCTTAACTTTTCCTTCACGGAGCGGAAGACTGGGACAAAGTTTTTCAGATCACGGACAACGGAAAGAAGGCACGCTGCAATGATACATCCCCTTACCCAAGTTGCCAGGAAGTGCATTCCACGAAAATTTAACTCGCCAAACTTAAAATCCAATCCAGGCTCGAGGTCGTTGCTCGAGTCGTGGCTCGAGTCCCAGCTCGAGTCCTGGCTTGAACCCTGGCTTTAATGTTAGTTTATCTAGCTCGAGAAAACCACAAACAAATTCGTTCTTGCTTGCGGTTTAGTTTTCTCTCGCCTGATTGGCTTTTCTCTTGCGAGACAATAACATTCCAGAAATACTTCTGGTGTTCATGGTTTTCCCGGTTTGACTGTAATTAAAGTAGGCCTCACCATTTTTAACTCAAACAATTCTAATATATAGATTTAGCTAGGGCTAAAAGCGAAGCTCTCGATAATATTCAAAGTTTGTTCAAACAAAATATAAAATTGTGTGATGCTTATTAAACAACAATAGGTTAATTAGCAAAAAAGCATCTTTTCACGTGCAGCACACTTTTTTGTACATTTCTTTGCCTTTGTTTTGCACGACTACAACGTGAAACGTCCAGAAACTTCTTCGTTACACTTTTTTTGGAGGAACTGTCATACGTGTTCTCGTTCACTTTTTTTCACTGCAGCTCATTTTCACCTTGCATTGGTGGCCGCTAGCGTTTCTCATGTTGTCACCGCCGCTATGGTTGGTTTTCACATGACGTCACTAAAATTCAAACTAAAAAAATATCGATCCTACCGGGATTTTACTTTCACGATGCATTAGAGCAGCTGAAAACCAATTTTCATACAAATTTTCGCTTTAAAAGGGTTCTTGGTTTTGTGATAGAGTACGCTTGAATTTCTAAGCTTTTGCGTGACGCGGCATTTTCATGACGGCCAAGAGAGCTGTCATGTAGGTTAAAAAAAATGACTTATTTCAAGAAATTTTGCTATTTAAACAGTTCATGTATTAGAAAAAGAACTAGTTTAATGTTTATGAGTTTCTCGAAGAATAAATTCACGCTTTTGTAGCAAAACTCGGTAACAGATGTTTCTGTTGGTTTCCGTCCGCCATGTTGGAGCTCATCCAGGTGAGCACCAGCATGGCGTCTCCATACGAATCTCTATAAGTTTGGGTAAAACATTTCTTCGGATATCTCGTATACGAAATATTCCTCTGACCTGAATCTTGGCGAGGGTCTTTGTATATGTACCTCCTTTCATTTCCCAGATTCTGGACTTTATCTATTGAACGGTTTTGATTTTTATTTTGATCTATTTTGAATGGCGTGACACTGAAAACCAGCAATAAAATTTTCAAGTTGTTCTTCCAACAAAAAAATGTCTCCTTTGTTTTTTTTATCTCTCGCTCTAGATCTCTGTCGTCCTTTTTTTCGTTGAGCTTCGCTGGCCTGCCGCCTACTTTCTCTTTTTCTCTTGCTCTATACTCCAAATTTGTGGGCATGACAATTAATCTAAGCTTAATACTTTAGACAACACGGATACAGAAACAATTTCCGCTTTCCGTTTTCGTCTTTCTTGAGTTGTAACGCGGGCGGCTACGCGATTTCCCGCCAAAATAACCTCGAGTTGCATTTGGATTACCATACCTGTTGATTGAGTTATTTTACATTGGCATGCCTGTGGTGCGGACGGACGGTCGGCGGGCGGTCGGTGTACAGTCACGTGATTACCAAATTTTATGGGATGGGTAGATTTACTTACGCATGGTGCTCCGCTGCCGCTTGCTTCGCGCGCGAGAGAGCTCCGCATTGATATCCCTTTCAATGAAGGATCTTAAGGTCCCTAATTTGAACATTAAGATCGCAGTGAACTCAGGAAGCTTCAGGAGGACGACGCCTTGGAAGACTACCGGAGAGGAAAATATGGCTTCACATAAAGAACTAAGAGAAATAATGCTTATTTGCTTGCATGCAGCAACAACAACAACAACAACAACAACAACTTTATTTGGGTATTTCCACGTTAGTACGTGGTATTACCAACTATTCTAAACAATTTTCAATACATACGTTTCATTTATACGATACTCTAACGAAAAACGTGAGCTAAAAACACACAATTAAAATATCGGAGTTCATATTTTTTGTCCGGATACTTTCATTTGGCTCGTAGGTCAATTTTGTCCATGTAAAGCTCACTTACGGTTTGCTTTTTGCCATATTGGATCAGATTGGATCTTGACTCTGTAACATGAAACATAGAAACATTATAAAGATGTAAGTTTAGATAACAGAGCTTGGAAATCGAGCTTGAAATGTGACTCAAAGAAAACAAGGACAATTTGAGGACGATAATCAGCAAAACTCTGGTTGCTAAATGCAACAAACCTGATTGAAATGAGTTAAATACTCACGTTCTCGCCACAACGCCAAACAGACCAGTTTCACGTCGCCGGCGGGAGAACGACGGCAATGTGGTGAGCAAGAGCATGCGCAATAGTGCAGAAATCATGACGTCACGTCCGGTTGAAGTTGTCGTCGCCCCGAAAACGTCTCCATCTTAAGTTCCCTTATATGAACAGCACGCAACGTTGAACAAGACACGAAACCTTTCCGCTTTTCTCTGATTGGACAAAACATTACTTGATAAGGTACCGTCTTGAAAGGTATGTTCACAATGCAATCAAAGGGATTAATGAAACCGTGAGAACGTTTTAGGACTGAGTTGTGATTGGTCGTATCCGCACACACAAAACATTCCGATGTTGTTTCGCTTGCCGACGTTGATAGACGCGTTTCAATATAACTTACAAGATCACTTTCGTGAGCCTCACGCAGCATACAGATGACTCGCGTAAAGCAAATGCGATGTTTTCGTGATGTTTCGAAGTTTAACTCGCTCATAAGACAAATGCCGTCTTTTTAGAATATTTTAATTTTGCACAATTATCTTTGTTCTCACATTTCCGGCATATAAACAGTGAAAGCACGTGCTTTCAATTAGTCACGGAAAGCACGCAGAAGTATTCTTAGTTTCATTAATCATTATCTAAATGTGAGGAGAAAGGCAAGATTTCGAGATTAATAATATAAACGAAAAATTACTCAATTCTGATTGGCTGAGAAAGGAGTGCAGTTCTTGTAACACGAGTGCAAATCACAAATGGTTTCTGATTGGCTGAAAACACAAAAGAAACCACTAAGAACCAATCAGATTAGAGCTGTTTTAACAACAAAATGTAAGGAACTGGCCATGGTTTTCAGCAAACAACGATTTGATTTTGTACGCAAAACAACAATAGAAAAGTTAAAAAAATATCCCACAAACCCGAACACAGTAAAAAGTACGTCTTTCTGGCTAAATGTATTGAAAATGCGGTGCTAAGAGAAAAATAATGTCAACAAAATCAAGGAAAATGAGCCAGAGAAACTAAACAAGCTACATATAACAGACTACGCTTAAGTAAAAAATGAAGAACAAAAAAGGGTGGCAACCCCCCCGCAAGCCATGTCAGCTACACTTTTCAGGCATTTAAATGAACAAGGATACAGTCAAGTTTTCCATGATAACAACTGGGATTTCAAGTCACGCACGTTATTTCTTGGAGGAGAAAGGTGTACGGTTGCTCTCTTTAAGTCTTTTGTAGATTGAAGACCTCTATTAAAACATCCATGCGATGGTCTGTTTTTTTTTCTACCTCAGTAGCAAACGAAACCGAAAATTGTAACAACTGGTTCAAACTAAACCAATGGGGGAAAATACCATAACTAACATAATGAAAGTATCCGTAGTTGGTACTAGTTTTAAAGAAAGTGAGAAAAAATTTTACGAATACGAATCATAGTTCAAGAAAACAACAGTCAGCAAGCTGAAGAAAGCAAAGAGTTTGTATGTTCAGAATGTATCGCACAGGCCACAGAGGTATAAATTTCCTCAACGAATACGATGAAGCCGACGAAGAAGAGCGGCGATGACTCTCAGTCTCGCAGTAGGCCAAATGAAATGATGAAAACCCCAGCACTGAGAAAGAGCAAATATTGTATTAATGGAAGACAAGACAAGACAAGACAAGACAATGTTTTATTTGGAGTCTTATACAGTCCTATGTATATCGACTTCATCCAAATAATTTAAAATTATAACACAAAATTGCACACTAGTGGAACCATAATCAATGTTAACCTAAACAACTAATGATCTTCTTTTCTCATAGCAGTCGAATACGTATTTTGCAATTCACTTTTGCACTGGTTTGTTCTTGCTCGGAGGGTTTATTAACAACAGAAAAACATCATCTGGTGCCATTCTGTTTACTGATATTCTGTATTCTTTGTTTAAGTATTCAAATAAAGTACTTCTTTTTTCTTGATACGCAGGGCACAGAGTTAAAAAGTGAAAAAAATGCATCTGTCAAATCCAGCCGCGGCTCATCTCCGGGCATTAGCATTTTTTGGGCCTTGGATGGCAAATTCCTGGGGGTGGGGACTCTTGAGCTGAAGAAATAAACAAAGAGAAAAAAAAACTGCACACTCAATTGACAAGTTCTCTAAGCTTTTCGGAGCATTTTAAGTTCAACTGAAAGAATTCAGATTGCTTGAAGACAATTAGTGAATGGTTATGCTTTGCATTAACTACGACTGGTTGTATAATGTTGCTATGACCCATTATTCAAATGCAAACATTTATTTCATAGATTCATGAGTAGCAAAACATTTTGTAATAAATTAAACTTTCCAACAAATTAAAAGTAATTTGGATCAGCTCGGTTAATATTTTGGTGCCTGTATATTACTCGGTACAGAAGCAACAGGGTGGTATGAGATCTGTAAATGTCACAGGGTGATTATTTATTTCATCGTCTACTTCTTCTAACTGACAATAACTGACCTTAAGCATTACGACCACTAAACATTGTTTCCATCGCTGCAATCAGTTAAAGCACAGGAAAGTGTGTAACACGCGGGATATGGATAGTATTTCTGACAGTGTCGTATCTCAGAGCAGGCAGAAATAGACTTCAAGACTTTATTATGAATTTCCTAATGGTAAAGAATATTTTTACAAGTGTCCTGGCACCGCTAGTCTAGGCGGGTCAGGAATGGTACGAAAAGAAAATAACTGCAATGAAATTAAGGTAAAGAAAAAGAAAAAGTAGAAAGAAAGAGAGATTCATCAGTTCTCAAATAAATATGGAGCGATTAACTAATCGCATGCATGCATTTAAAACTCTAAGGAGGAGAGGAAAACAAAACATTAGCTGGCTGTTTTTATAAGCAGGATTACAAAAAAATTGGTTCTGCTTTCTTCATTTTAAGAATAATTTCATCTATTTCATAATAAGTATCGCCAGTCTCCAATATATCAAGAAATGATGCACGAATATTAAATTTGAATTTGTTTTTTGAAAGTGTGCGCTACTTGGTCGGTATCTCATTTCATAATTTGGCACCAATAGCTATTTTATATTTTGCTTGCACGAATCAGAGGACTGGTTCGGCTAGGAGGAATTATAGGGTAGATACTGTGTAGGGTTATTCGTTTCAAATTCCAATTAGTCTAATTAGTTCAGCATTCGTTCGAGCCTCTAAGTTATGTTTGATTTGTTAATTTTGTTGTATTTGTATGAACACATTTGTTAGTCGTTAGTTTCTTCTTACCCTTGCCCTCTTCCCACGAGGTTTCGGCACCGCAACGATGACCTATAAGCCCCTCCGTGTAATACTGTTGTATGTGTGTCTTTCTAGGTAATGTGGGAAAAATTAACCCGTTGTTCTTACCGATACCGCAGTAAATAAGTGATGCTTGGTTGACTCTTCTGATTTGTGAGAAAGGTGCTTTAGCTTGGAGCTTAAACGGTGCAAGTACAAAACAAAATAAAAAGAAAAGTCTGCATCTCTCTTTCTAACTTGATCAACTCAGCTATTTCGGTGTCCAATATTACTTGGTATCTTGCTATAGTTACAATGTACATGGTATAATACCGTGAATAAGGTTAACGCGTTTGCTCCACTTTCTAGTAATACGCCGTTGTTTTAACTGGGATGCTTAACTTATACATTGCTGTGGCAAAGATCTGCCATTTTTACCTCCGCGTCGTTTCTTTTTCCACGGCATTTGTGGACGTAGTAGGAATTCAGTGATTCCGATGGATGTTATTTTCGCAACAAATCTTCAGTGGTTATTTCTACTCTACCCAATATTTTCCTCTGACGGCTATATATACAGCGTTACGAGCATAAAAAGAGCTTTCACTCGTCCCCAATACAAAATACACCTGCATTCCAGGCTAATGTACTCTTAACTAGCCTCGACGATCACAAAATTGCCCAACGCGCCCAACCCTCTAAGACTTAATAACACATTAAGCTTCTATGTCGTAAACCATTTTTTATAAAAAAGAAATTGCCTAAATATAGTGACTGTCTTAAATAGCGAAACTGGACCATTATTTCTGCATGGAAGTCCATCGATGCGAAGGAAAGTTTCAGATTTTTAAAATGTAGCAAATAGCGTGACCATACATAGCGCCTTAAAATTAATTCTCGCAATGCAAATACCTAATCGGAGTGTTTGCTTTATATCTTTTTGTTGACCTTTTAAATGTGGGGTTTTTTTACTAACAGTTTCGAACTAATGCAAAGAATGCATCAAAAGCTTGGGATGGGTTCGCGCACGCTTCAAAAATTGCACCCAAACTGATAAGAATCATTCAGTATTTGTAAAGATATTTATAAAATAGGATTTCAACTTGTACACAGTGTAATTAAGCCCGTAAAGGCTTTGGCAAGTTGCCTAGCTGCTCAAAGTTCAAGAAAGGGGATCATCGCACGAGGCATCGTCCCCGAATGGCGCTAGATAAATAAATCAAACTTTACACAGCGAAAAGAACTTTATTCCGAGGGAATACACGTATATGCGTACCAGATATTAACTGCGCTGATCCAAATTCAATTAATGGGAAACAGCTTTTTTTCTTTTTTTAACTATCTACTATGCGAACAATCGATAGTTTTTCCCTGCTCATAAAAATATGAAATAAATGTTGTATGGGTCAAATTTTTGCACTTTCGTACATAGCAACATAACACAGCGTATTTAGTAAGCTGAAAGCAAAACCATTTACTTGCAAATTGAGGTTTTCTAGGTAACTTAAATGCTCTCAAATACTCCTGAAATCCAAGAGCTGAGATGACTTGTCCCGTCCGGTTTACCTTTTACCGCGATGTGCGCTGTGCATTGCTTGATCCATGAACTATAGACGATTTCAATACAATTATCTGGAACAATTTTGTTTTTTCTTTTTCTTTTCCTTGCCTTTCTCCCCCGACCACCATCCTTTATTTATTCATTTATTTATTTATTTTTTGTCAGCATGGGCGTCCAACTACTTCACACAAAAAGGAATGAGGAAGCTTTGTAAAGTTCATACACTTTTTATTTTAGCACCCCAAAGGCGTCAAAAAGGAAAGTTTAGGCGCTGCGTAATAAAAGGAGAATTCGCTGCTAACTAATTTTGTGATATGTCTTTAAATTCTTAGTCCCTAGTCTCAAGGGTATAAAATATAGCTCAAAGCTGCTAAATAATAGCTTCAGTGTTGCGCATCGCTCATTCTACCCTTCTTTTTTTTATTCTTTAAAGGCCAAACCCCGAGAAAAAAAAATAAAAAACAAACATTTATATAATATAAAAAATAATAAGTCGGATACAAGCCCTAATGGTCTTAGAGCCTGGTCAGCTACCTTCGGTTAGTAGAAATAAATGATGACATGAGTCAATAATTATTCTCGATATGATAGCGTAACTAAGATACCAAGCTAGAAAGAAAACGAAAATACTAGTCGCGCTGATCATAATTCAATCAGAGTAAAATGAAAAGTTACTGAATTGTCGCTCAGAAGATACAATCTATGCAATGAAGAATATTTATTAACTAATTGTCTCTCTTTTTCTTAAATGAATTTTGGGCTAAATACTTGTATTATGATAGCAACATAATACAGTTACTTGAATTTAGAGAGATGAACAGTGATAGAACCATTCATAATTAAATCAATCAATCAGTTTCCCTCGCTTAGGATAACTAGCATGTAACTAAGATACCAAGAAGAGACACAAATATT
The DNA here is from genome assembly GCA_942486035.1 of Porites lobata. Lineage (NCBI taxonomy): Eukaryota > Metazoa > Cnidaria > Anthozoa > Scleractinia > Poritidae > Porites > Porites lobata. The sequence continues at coordinate 1,832,840 of CALNXK010000109.1, read as the reverse complement.
AGCAAAGCTGGCCATAATTCAACCAAAGTAAAGTTGACAAGTTACAAAAGTCAGTTCAAAAGATTACACTTTACTATGAAAAGATGAGAATCAAAGATGTTTCATTATTTCTTTTGTTTTTTTTTTTTAATTTGAATTTTGGGCTAAATATTTGTCTTATCATAGCAACACAATACAGCTAAGAGAATCAAGAGAGCTGAAAGTGCTAGAACCATCCATAAACAAATAAATCAATCAATCTATTTCATGCTTGGAGGGGAGGAGCTCACCTTTAGTGGTAATAATGAGAGTTTTCAGTTTTGTATATATACGGCTATGCAAAAGGCCATAAACCAGAAGGGTAAGTTGCAGAAAGTTGCTTCCCATACGTAATCAGTCTCTGTTGAAGCTCGTTTAGATAAAGCTAGTCCACCGAGAACGGATAGGTAAGTTTTAAAGTGTTTGAAGCAAGATCTGATTTTAATATCGGTCGTGTTCATACCCATTGCCCAATGGTAACGTTACAACAACCTCTATGTTTATTATTTGAAAAGCTGGCAACACGCCTTTTTGGAGGACTGTAGATTTGCAAACGTCAAAAGTTCTCGCCGTAGGCTACAAAAGGGATCAGTTTTACGGGGTAAAAAACAGGAAATTTTCAGGGAGAGGGAATTTAGAGTTCTGCCAGAGACCATGAGAAATGAAGAGTTAATTGCTGAGCACTACTTAGGTTTATGAGCAAGCCCTGCATCAACCTTCGTTAAAGGTGGACTTTAACTGTCAACCATTCAGTGCTTATTTTTTCGACCCTAGGACAAAGGCTTCTTCCATTTTCCCTTTTTTTAATAGCGAAAATCAGGATATAAAACGTCTTAGCGTACTCCACTATGTGCAGTTAAACGAAATAGGAGCTACTTCTTTGAAGGATCGCTAATTCAAAGATGTTATGGCAAGTCATCTTACATAGGCAGCAGGTTCATTTCCATCATAGTCACTTTTTATTAGAACTAGTATTTTTCACCGAGGAAACCACGCTGTGCATTGAATCAAACACTTTCATTGTACTTTAAATGCTACGTTTTTGCTCTTAACAAAGGCCCCGTTCACACTTAGGGGCTAGGTCAATCTCAGATCGATCTGGCCTTTATACGAGCTGAATGTTAACGTTCGCACTTTTTTTAGATGGATCTGGGATCGATCCAACCTGGATCGCTTCAGGAAGTGGTCTGAGATCGGTTCAAGATCGATCTACAGTGTTCCCGGCTGAGTGAGAACGCAAACACGTCCTGAAAGCGATCTAGCTTAGTAGTCTTCCCTCATTGAGAGTGGTTTTGCAAGTTGCAAAAAAGTGTCTGCAAAAAAGGAGAACGGTGCAGACAAGAGCTCTTATCGCTGCTTGGGCCCGTCGAATTCACGATAAAAGAGACGAAAGTCACCGAAACGCAGACGTTTATGCGGGCATCGCAAAAGCTGTAAAGAAACAGGGGCTTTCCTGAACGTGACTGGAAGCGGGCTAAAAATAGTCCTCGAAACATCTAAAAGCTGTAACTATCAAACTCGGATTTTCGTCTCATTTTCTCAACTAAGTGGCCACAAATCGACGTCAATCATGAAGAACTTTCTAGAATTTTTGGAATTGAGCTTCTAGCCACTCAAACCAACAGCAAAAGCGGTGAAGATGCTTCACAAATAATAGAGCCTGAGTCATTAAAAAGTCTGAGAAGTCTGCCGTAAAGACTTCTGACATTCACCAGTAAAAAGAACACAAATTAGTCTGCCTCGGGAAAAATCCAATTTGTATAAAGTGTCCTCCGTTTTTAACGTTTGTTTATCCTTTTGAAAACAAGTTAATAATTTATAAATTCATGTAGCAGCAGAAAATTATGCACTTTTGTTATAACCGAACAATCGCGGCTGAGGCAGGAAACGTTTTCTTGCATTAACAAGACAAATTACACAAGAAGACATAAACTATGAGTCACAAAAACAACTGCTGCCAGGTCCCCTCATGAAGCGTTAGTGACCAGGTAGTACATGTAACACTTCTTCCATTGTTCGAAAATGAATACAATGGAGGATGACAGTTGTCTTCGCTAAAAAAACAAGTTTTCTGGATTTCGCCTGCCGGGCAAACATAAACATCTTTTTAACGAATCCCAACAATACATGCCTTTACTAACATTTGAGTATTTAAGACTCTATTACCTTCGTTTCTGCTTAGCTTCCATTGATTGTTAACGATATAAATAAGCAAATTTTCACTGTCAGTTTTAAACTAGACTGTTGTGGCGTGTTTGTAACTATTCGAAACTATAGCCAATAGAAGCGTTTGTTTTTCTGTGCCGCGCGTTACGAGGATTTTAATTTAAAAATTAACGATCAACAAGCAAGCGTTTTTATGGCTATGTGGTGCACTTGGGAAATTTGGAGAGCACTCAGGAAGCTACAGCTGGTCAAGGCGTAACTCTTACGCTTCTTTCGTACTCTCCAAACTTCCCGCGTACATTCATAATTCGATATACGCTTGCTAAGAATGAACCGATTCTTATTAAATAATTTATTCCTGTGAAAAGACAGGAAACACCCCAAAGAAGTAAGCTCCCTCTCCACTCACGTGTCTCCCTCTCGCGCGCCCGTTCTTTCTTGCGCCCACTTTTTCCCAGCGCCTGCTACGCAGGCTATACACTGCGAAGAAGATAAAAGCGCCAAAGCCAAAGAATACGACACCAACGCAATCGGCGTGTACGTGACACATGAACGACCAGATGCTGAAAATACTCTTGCAGGCCATGTACCGATCGAACTATCGCGTTAATGTTGACCTTCTCCTTACAAGCAAACGCTGACAATCTCCTTACTGC
>CALNXK010000109.1:1810000-1825000 GCA_942486035.1 Porites lobata | reverse complement strand
TGTAATCACAAATATGCCATTTTTAGTTTCAATCCTGTTATAAGAAATTCTATGACCCATATCAATAGGAAAGATATATGCAAATTCGCAGTATTGCAGGAATAAAGGCGCTTAATATTAATAATCTATAAAGAGGACACAAGTCGATCCTTGTACACAAATATTATCTCCTTTATTTACTTGTCTTCATGTGACGATAAATGCGGACGTTAAACAAAGGGAAATGCAGACTTGGTGCCAACAGAGAACCAGCTAAGTCCTTGAAAAGATGACCCCCTCAACTTCTCTTATTATACCTAGCAAGTGTAAACGGAAGTTTAGGCTAGGATCACGAGTTTTGCAACCAGAGACGTTTGAGATGAGACAATAAGATTTTTGTGTGTGTGAGATACAACAAATATTAGAGACGGGTTGGAAAACCACGGGGAGAATAAAAACAAGGATTTGTCGAGTACAATTTGCGAGTACGTGAGTTTAGAGTGTACCCCACAAGTTCGGTACCAGTGAACATCTTGCTGAATGACAAAAGAAAGTAAGCTTACTGTGTTTAAATACCGTGGCCGGGTATTCTGAAGAAGCTCCTACTCTTTTATGAGTATATGACAGCTATGCATATCAGTACCTCTTAGGGACGGACCATTAGAAAAGTTATGGGGGGAGGAGGGGAATTTTCGAGCTGCAAGAATTTTTTTTCGTTATCAAATTCTTTGCATGAATTTTATTTAGGCCATTGCATGAACATTTTTTAGGGTTAATTGGCGTGCATGAATTTTTTTTCATTTAATTTTCCCTTGCGCGAATATTTTTTTGTACTTCGCCAGGAGCCCATCAAATGGAGCCTCCATCTCCATTAATTTCTTGAGTCAACCCTTTCCCGAGTAGATTTATAAATAGAACGGTTTGTTTCCCGCGAAAAGAGTCATATTTCTGTGAGTCTCGTATGTCACCGTGAAAAAAATGAAGTTGGATGAAGTCGAACTCATTAGCCCGTCCTTCGACCGTTTTCGTTTTTCACTATACGTCCATTTTTACAATTTTACAGCTGCTGGGATCTGGGTATCATGAAATAAAAGTTAATGAATTACCCGACTGAGACTGAGCATGAAGCGATGGGATAAAGGCAGGGAACTGAGGGTCACGGAAAGGTTATCTTTGCGAGTGTTTTTGTTTTTGTTTTTGTTTTTTTTTTGCCGCTTTATATCCCACATTTAAGCATGCACCTTGAAGAGAGTCGATGATTAAGCGTTCTGTGGACTATTTGGAACTTTTCGATGATCAGCGCCGAAAAAGTGCCAGGATCATTTGATTTTTGTCATCACCGTGGAGTGGATTTCGCCAGTTAAGCACCGCATGCAAAAGCGATGACCTAAGTAGCAACTAACGAGGAATGCTTCAGTTCCGAAATTTGAGAAATTGCAGTCTTCCTTTACAACTGACTTGTATCACCATGAGAGTTGCCTGATAAAACTGGCACTTGAAAAGTTGAACAGAAGACAACAGTTGCTCGACCGTGAATAATTTGCTAACGGAGAAATTTGTGACATCGCGCTCCAGTCCAAAGACCCACTTATCTCAAGAAAAACAAAATGGATTGTATCTGCGCCAAAAGAATTATGACTGACTAACAGGACAATTCTCAGCAGTTAATGCAGAAGTTTAGGCTTAATTCTTTCCTCCGAATTCGCATCTGTGGATCACTTTTTTGCGAGAAAACAATGGCTGGGCCCGGCGTTACAAAACATAGAAGGGAATCATCACACTAGCTGAAGGACAAAACAACCACAAGGACTACAAGTATTTATTCAGATAAACGCATTTCGGAAAAAAAAAGCCTTGAAAAACTAGAAATTTGATTAATATTGAGTCATTCAGCCGAAATAAGAACCTTAACGCTCAAAAATATTGGCTAAAGAAAACGAATCCTGTCAGAACTACAGACTGCAGGTAGTAGTTAATCATTATGCATGTAACAGACCAGCTTCATAGCCTCTAACTGTGAAGCAAGCAAAAATGAAGATTAACATAATCAGAGTGTAAAACTCTCCACAGTATAATCTACCCACTAGAAAGAAAAGAAAGAAAATCTCTGAGGGATGAAAACGCTAAAGTCACGTTTCACTAGCTTATGATTGTGTTTGGCCTGTCAACACCGAATTTCCTGCTGTTCGATGAAGTACAATAGCAGTGTCATTTCGTTGTTGTGATTGGCTCTTCCCACCGTCGGCGCGCGAAGTCTCCCCTGGGAACCGTTCTAATTATAAATCTACTCGGGAAAGGGTTGACTCCAAGGGCATGTATGGGAGATGGAGGCTCCATTTGATGGGCTCCTGACTTCGCCCGTCCCCCCTCCCCCCATAAGTTTTCTAATAGTCCGTCCCTTAACACCAGTTGTACTGATTTCACGGTGAATTCCAAATTTTCGGCGAACCGCGGGTTTTACCTTTAGCGCTTTTCCTGATTGAAGCATTGAACAAATCGATTCTGTACTGACTTTTCTCCGTCAGTTGCAAACAGGATGCGAGTAATTACAAACAAAATACACCAGAATACACTTATCAACGGAATGAGACTGTTTTTTCCCCTGAGAATTCGACAGACTTTGTTACTCAAAAGCTTCTGGAAGAGATTCAAAGCAAAATAATATATTTCTACAGCGTAATTAACGAATATTCTCTCCACAGTCGAGATGTCCACTACACGCCATCTTGACCCAAATGATAAGATTTTGAATACCGCCCATGATGCTTAGCGATCGTAGTGCGATAGTGCGAGTGAAAATTATCACGGCTATTGAAGATATAAGGTTTGAAATATAGTTACGTTTTATTTGATTTCAAACATACAGAATTTTCTACTTCTCACGGAGGTTATCTGCTAAACACCACACTTTAAGTTCCTGGAGAGCTTACCATTTGTATGGAAAACCAGGAAATTCCGGGGAGAATTCAAATGGAACGGTTCATCCCGGAGAAAATTTTCCGGAAAAATTAAAGTAATAACTTTCGAGGTATTACCTTTTTCCCGTTGTTACCGAAACCACCGAAGTTTTCTGTACCATTTGTTTGGATTACTAGTGACAGGCTTCATGTCGACAGAAAGCGAAAACTTTACCGGTGTTTTGTAAATGGTACAACTCAATAACCCACTCAATTCTGTTCCTGCTTTCGGTGCCCAAAAAAATACCACTACCATTTAACAGAAAATTTTCACCGAAATTTCCGTACAAATGGTAAGCACTCCTGGTCTCGGTTTTCAGTAGCAGGTTTAGATCGCGCGAAATTCGGATTTAATCGATTTGAAAGTTTTTTGTTTATTGTTGTCATAGTCATATCGATTTTACTAAAAACTGCATTTTGACAAGCTTTATAATTGATAATCAATCACTAGTGAAAATTTTTTGGCGATCGGACAAGGCGCCTGAAAAACATCGGTATGGTCTCCGAGAAACTGTATCGAAACGCCTTGAAAGTACAGGAATTAGAGTGAACTGGAGCTGACTTCAGAAAACCAAAGGTTAGACCTATACCAGCTATAGTTATGCCCCACAGCTTCCGTGAGTGGCCATCTCCACTGAAGAGCCCGGGACTGAAGCCAGACCAAGCCATGATGCTCTTCTTTCCCAAACATTACACATTGACTGTTCTTACACTTTAGACTGGCTGGAGATATAACAGAATAATTTTATTGATATCATGGGTGATAGTTTACTTCTTAATTTTGGCGCGAAATTTCTGCATTTATTTGAAATCTCACATGTGAAATTATAAAATTGCCTTGGCAACCTTCCGTACGTCTCAGTGCCAAAATGGCGACGAAGTTTTAAAACGTTATGAATAAAGATGTTAGGGCATTAAAAGACGCTTCAGAAAACCTAAACACACAAAAAAGCACGTCAAGAAGGATTCTAACAAGTATTTTGTTCAAAAATTCTCAACTTAAGGCAAAATGTGACAGTTTTCAGGGTGCGGAGCTCTCGATCGATAATCAATTTGATAAACTTGTCCAAAACCATCGATTGTGAGCGTAATTCGTTATCCATAATATTAATAGGTAAAAGGCGAGGGAAATTACTGGGAATTGGACAAAACGCAAGTGAAATTATTCCCTAATTTCACGAGTATACCATTTGATTACACATGGGAATTTTTCAGACCTCCCTCGACTTGCTTATAAGGCCTGAACTTATACATCTTCGTAAGTGCTTTTAGGAGGGCTTGCATCCGAGTGGAATGGAAAAATCGCTTCAAAACGTGCTTTATTTACGGCTATGCTAATCAAAATACGTTTTGCATTTACTGGCTTTTAATTAAGCTTCAAAACGTCATAATAAGTTGAATATATCATAATAATACATTTAGAGGGTGGCTTCTTTCCTGAGGGGTCATTTTCGGATCATTTATTATTTTTATTTCTTTTTTACAAGTGGATGGGAGCCTATAAATGAGGGGCTTTTAAGTTGAGGAACGTTAAGCGGCAGTATCCGGCATTATCCTCTCTTGGTGCCGTATTCCACTTTTTTTAAAAGTAGTAGAAATGTGAAATTTGACAAAGACAAATGGTTTACCCTGGCAGGACATAACAAATACCCCACCATGGGAAGATGCAAAATTAGCGAAATCAAGATGAAAATGCAAAGATTGTGTACTTGATCGCAAGGCCGCCGGAAAAATATATGGAGACAACAAAACTTTGCTCTCCTTTTTTTCTTTAATTTCTTAGCAAGAAGATCATGGAATCTACTAAAGAACTTGAAGAATCCCAAGATATAGAACATGAAATGAGAAAACAAGCCAAAGAAAACAACCGCAAGTTCATCACTCTTCAAAGGGAATTTGTGGTGTATCCAGAAGTGTTTTACCCACCCGAAGACGGTCATGCCCACTTCGTCAATTCGACAATATACAGGATGGCAACCGAAGAAATAGCGAAGAAATCCCGACAAGCATCCATCGAATTCCTTGAGGTTGGCTGTGGGGCGGGCTTTATCGGTATATCAGTGGCTTTGTCGTCTGCGAAATGCCAGGTTTGGGCAACTGACATCGTCGATGAGGCAGTGAAAACGCTACAGCAAATGCAAAACTTCATGGCGTAGAAAGCCGTTTCCACGCTGTTAAGGCGAACGTCTTCGATCATGAAGAAATCAATGGAAGGAAGTTTGACATGATATACTGGAATCATCCGTGGGGCGGCTATGGCACGACAACAGCGACTAAGGTCCAGCCATTAATGAGGAGCCTTCTGGATCCTGGTTACGAGGGCCTTCAAAGCTATCTTTCCAAAGCAAAGGAATACCTTAAGGAATCTGGTCGACTTATTGTCACCTTCTCTTACTTTTATGGCTCAGAAGAAAGGTTTACCGAAATTGCAAGTGAAAACGGATGGAATATCAAGGTCGTTGACGAAAAGAAGTGTGTCCAGGAAATCGAAGGAAAACGAATTGAACATTTCACCGCGATGGTCATAGAACTTATTGAAGATGTAAAGTAATACTTAACATGAGGCGAACTCAATGTAAATACGCAGAGGATGCCAAAGGTGTCTAAAGAATTACCGGCTTACATGTTCGAACAACAACAAAAAATAACTCTAATTAGGGGAAAATAAACAGAATGAAACGACAGATTTGGTGTACATCATTTGTCAGCAAAAGTAAGACAATAGGGAGCTGAAGATCTAACGACGGCAATGGTTACGAAAATTTCACTGAAGTGTGAATTCGCGCTGCTTCAATTTTTATCGCACTTATTCCATCTTGTTCAATTCGCTCAATCGTGGTGAAGAGGAGGGGGAACTCGGGCACGCCAGAAGGTGGGGAGGGAAGGAATGCCTGCAAGGAGCTTTCCTTTCTCCTCCTCCTCGCGCGTCCCGAATTCCCCCTTACCCTTTCTCATTTAACGCCTGCCACGCAGGCTATCGAAAATGTAGAATTCAACAAAAAATATATGGCTCACCCAATAGTAATAAGCCCCTGATGACAAATTCCAAAAGCTGGGAACTCGAGACTTGACAAATGTCCGGCAAATGGCAAAGGTGGTGGTGGGGGATAGGGGTTCTTGGAGCTGACCGATAGATTACAATATTCGCAGAATTTTACCTGAAAATTCTCTCCTGCTGAGTAAAAATATTATCGAAATACTGAACTCTCAATAGATAGCCGGAGAATAAGTATTGGCGGGACCCGCTTTAAAGTGCAAGTGACTATCATCATGTAAACAGAGGCGAGGCAAAGATCGGAGTCGGGTGACGATAACGGATCACGTATGTTTCATATCCCATCACACTTCACGTAAATACCAGCCTAGGTATAAATAAGCCGAGGCCTGGAGCGAGATTTCTGGACGTTCTTTAGCCTGCGTAGCGGGCGCCAATTTTTTTTAGGGCGAAGGAAGAAATCTCGAAGAAAGTATGCGCGGCCTGTAGTAAGATAATATTACCGGCGCCTGCTATGAAGGCTAGAAGTTCTTTGACACTGGGTCCGTAATTCGGAAAACTCTAGGAGGATCCGTTCGCTTGCCGAAGTTAACGAAATGGAAAGACCATATTATTAGAGATACAAAAGGAAAAAAGATTTGTCGGTTCCACACCTCCTATTAAGTTTTTTTTCCTCTGTTGGGTAGATTATGATCTACCCGGCACCCAGGGTAATTATGATCTGGAAGGTTGCACATTTTCACTGAGCTATTGTGATTTTAGCCGCTTGTTTCACACTGAGATGACATGGCACACATATCGATTTACTGTGGTTTTTGCATCTGGTTTGAAGGATTTTCCCTCTAACGCAAGAGCATCTTCTGTGACCTCAGTTTTTGAAGCGTAAAGCATTTTATTACAGCTGAATAAGGGTTCTAATTTTCTCCAAAGTGCCTTGTGGATCTGAATAACTAAGCGATTTTGTTAGTCCGTGAATGTAAATAAAAATGTTGTTTGTTTTTTTTTTTTGCAATGTTGTATCACGCTGGGCCCATGCAGCTCATGAGTTTTCTTTGCAGGATGTTAAATTATCACGGTTAGTGATTTACAGATACAAAGTTATAAGAATTAAGTGCAGCTTCAACTGAAGCTGCATAAACTATGGAGAAATGCATTGTGACTCAGTAGACTCTAGCTTGGTTTTTTTCTATAAATGCGAATCTTCTGACTGGAGCGCGTATTCCCTTCCTCGATAATAGCTTTTGAATAAGCTTTTTACAGTGTATGAACTGTTTTGTTAAATTGCCACTTTGTGATCAGGCAAGACCATGGTTACGGTTCTCCACGAACAAACCGGCGGCATCTTTTTGCCACAAAAACAAAGTGCTTTTTTGCATCCAACTGCAAGATAACATAAAATAAACATGGCCTTACAAAACCAGCACGTGAACGGCGCAACTGACTGTTGCATCTTCCAAAGCACAGCACTATTTGAATTCGCTATGCACTACACCAAACAGACCACCATCAAGAAGCAAATTTATGTCGATTTTAAAAAAATTGTTTCCAAGGATCAGAAAATTGAAACTCACCTTCTTTTTTTAGATGTTTTGCACCTTGTCCGGCATTTCTTTGAGCTGAAAAATTCTCGCGTTCGGTCGTTTTACCTCCCAAGAACGCACAAACGTTCATCGGTGGGCATTTTTTCTTCACACCCCTGATTTCTCATCGTCTTAAGTCACGGCTCTAGTAGTATGGGGAAAAGACACTTCTAGGCGCAGCAAAGAGCCTGGGAGCGACCTTCCCTCGTGTTTCTCCGCGTGGGCGCCATTTTGCAAATGTGGGTGACGTCATCATATATCCAGATCTGGTTGTGGCCCGGACTGTTAACAAATGTGAATTTAGAGAAAAATATTGTGAAATTCGAGCGAACTACGTAACTGCGCACTCTGTCTATCTTCTCTCCAACAATCCAGAGATGTCACAACTGATATCTATATTTTTAATGTTAATGTTTTAAATTCTTACAGTTACTATCTATTTGTCTTATTTTTATCTATCTTATTCATCTTATACATTTATTTATTTATTTCTTATTTTCCGACATCCGCCGTCCGCTATCCGCTATCCGCCATCCGCCATCCGCTGTCCGTTTCCTCGTTTTACAGACTCCTAACTTGAGGCGCTTTCCAAACCCAAGACCTGGCTGTGGCCGGACCATGGCCGGACCGGTCATTTTGACCTGAAAGAAATAGGCTTTTCCAAAGGGTTTTGCTGAAAAACCGTATCCTTCGCGCACCCTATTTAGTACCTGAGTGAGATAGCTGAATAGTTTTGATTAAAAGTGAAATTTTTACTTACGACAAGAAGGAGCTGGCCGCTCACTTCTGACAAATAGAAAGTACCCTTCATCATTTTTAATCTGTGACCATTTAGTTCGTTAACGGAGTTCAACTTTTACAACATGCGTCTTCTTTTTTTCAGCTTCTCACTTAAGCCGCGGGTAAGTGAGCTGTTTTAGCCAGGAAGAGCAGAGACCTACAGAAAACATGGGATCCTACCAAACAGAACCAGCAACGAATGCAATTAACAATATCAAACCGCTGCTTTGCAGTGAAGAAGAGCTGAGGCAAATGGCTTCGATCTTTCAAACTCCCTTTCAGCTCTATGACAAGGAATCAATTTTAAAAGGCGCAAGAATTTTCAATGAAAGCTTCGCTTGGACTCGGTCACTTACTGGTATGAGCTTCAAGAACCATTTCGCGATAAAAGCAACACCGACTCCAAAGATTCTGAAAATTCTCAATGAAGAGTGTGGCATGGGTATGGACTGCTGTTCTTTAGGAGAACTTCTTCTCTGTGAGAAACTGGGAATTAAAGGTGAAGATATCATCTTCACTTCTAACGACACACAGTTCGAAGAATATAGGAAGGCCTTTGAACTTGGAGCCATTATCAACCTGGACGACTTTTCGCAGATTGACAACCTCAAGAAGGCATTGGGTGGTATAATGCCTGAAATAGTGTCATTCCGCTTTAACCCTGGTCCGCTCTGTACTCTGCCTAGTAACGAGGTGATTGGTAACCCTGCCCAAGCAAAGTTTGGCCTCACGAAAGCTCAGCTTTTCTCAGCCTACAGGAAGTGCAAGGAATATGGCGTAAAGCGCTTTGGGTTGCACACCATGATCAAGTGCTACTGCCTTGATGTCTTGGAGCTTGCAAAAATTTCGCAGATGATGTTTCAGCTCGCAGTTGAAATTTACCAGCAGACAGGTGTTAGCCTTGAATTCGTCGACATGGGCGGTGGGATAGGCGTTAAGTATCGCCCTGAACAACAAACCGTCAACTTGGGAGACCTGGGAAATCGAGTGAAGGATTTGTATGAAGAAATCGTGCTGCCCTGTCACGGTCTGCATCCTTTACAGATCAAGTACGAGTGTGGAGCACTGGTGACCGCTGAACATGGTTGTCTTATTTCACGAGTGATCAACATGAAAGACACGTACAAACGCTTTCTCGGTCTGGATTCATCTATGGCTGATCTCATCCTTCAAGGGGAGTGCGAAGATTATCGTGATATCACGATTGTCAAAGATCAGTCTTTTCCAAGCCATGTCAGAAAGAATCTACCTGATTACAAAACGGTGATCGAAGACCCTTCCTACGCATCTCCACTCTTTGAAGGAAACAAGAGAGAGAGAATGTTCGATGTCGTGGGTTCAATTTGCATGAACAAGGACAAATTTGCTATCGACCAAGTGTTAAATGTGAATCCTCAAATTGGCGACCTGTGCATCACCCACGATACAGGAGCGTATGGGGGTTCGTCAATGACTTTCAACTTTAATGCCAAACTTCAACACGCCGAAATCTTGCGTGTTGCTCCCAGTCGTTATGAAATGATTCGTCGACCCCAAACGTACGATGACCACTTTGCGACGATGATATTTCCTTAACACACGGGCACGCCAGAAGGTGGGGAGGGAAGGAATGCCTGCAAGGAGCTTTCCTTTCTCCTCCTCCTCGCGCGTCCCGAATTCCCCCTTACCCTTTCTCATTTAACGCCTGCCACGCAGGCTATCGAAAATGTAGAATTCAACAAAAAATATATGGCTCACCCAATAGTAATAAGCCCCTGATGACAAATTCCAAAAGCTGGGAACTCGAGACTTGACAAATGTCCGGCAAATGGCAAAGGTGGTGGTGGGGGATAGGGGTTCTTGGAGCTGACCGATAGATTACAATATTCGCAGAATTTTACCTGAAAATTCTCTCCTGCTGAGTAAAAATATTATCGAAATACTGAACTCTCAATAGATAGCCGGAGAATAAGTATTGGCGGGACCCGCTTTAAAGTGCAAGTGACTATCATCACGTAAACAGAGGCGAGGCAAAGATCGGAGTCGGGTGACGATCACGGATCACGTATGTTTCATATCCCATCACACTTCACGTAAATACCAGCCTAGGTATAAATAAGCCGAGGCCTGGAGCGAGATTTCTGGACGTTCTTTAGCCTGCGTAGCGGGCGCCAATTTTTTTTAGGGCGAAGGAAGAAATCTCGAAGAAAGTATGCGCGGCCTGTAGTAAGATAATAGGGACCTTAAGATACCCTGGACGCGGCGGTAAAGAGAACGGAGAAAGCCTGGAGCGAGGACGCCGCCACCTTCGCGGGAAAAACAAATTAAGATTGAGCAGGTTGGGTTGAGTGCTCGCCTGACGAGAGAGGATAAAGTAATGCTTTCGTGTTTTAATTCCATAAGTCGTGAAGTCTTGCTTGATTGATACCTTAACGATCTTTTATTGGAAGAAAAATTTGTGCTGCCGGCTATTACTCCAGTTTCTCTAAAAAAACAACCGAATTTCTTCGAGGGAAACTTGAGGGTATGATCGGAGTTCAGTTTATCAGCTATTTGTTGCCAGACTTTTTCGCTTTTCGTTGTTCTAGATCTTGCTTTAAAACGATATGATACCGCTCCATCGCTGAACTGACAGTGAACAAAATAAAATTATAAAAGTGAAGTTAGAACCATGGCGTCTTGTTCAAGATCTCAATTTTCTCCGAAATGTTCAAGTTTGTTACGAGCCTAGATTTTTTGTTTTTCAACAATTTTTATTCGACTTCTTGTCTCTTAAAGTTTTCAAATACTATCCCAAAGCGAGAACGTTGTCCCCTTAAAAACAAGCAGTTATAGTGTTACATTTGTGTCGAAAGACTCAGCACTTTCATTCTCAGTTGCCGCCAAAACAATGAACCCAAAAGGCTTGATAGCAAAATAATAAGAGGCAATCTTGAGAGAACACCTCACTAAAAACACTTAAATGTGTCTCATTAAGTAAAACGGATCGAAAATCCTGTACGAAAAGCAATTTCTCCACTGAAAACAAGAAAACCAACTCACCGTTTTACGAGGCGGCCAAACTTCTAGTTTTCACCGTCGCGACTTCAGGTCGACGCTGTGGCATTATGCTAATTAGTTCCAAGAATTGAACATTTCACTTCCGGTTGACGTCCTCCTCGGCCGCGTCCATAGTATCTTAAGGTCCCTAATATTACCGGCGCCTGCTATGAAGGCTAGAAGTTCTTTGACACTGGGTCCGTAATTCGGAAAACTCTAGGAGGATCCGTTCGCTTGCCGAAGTTAACGAAATGGAAAGACCATATTATTAGAGATACAAAAGGAAAAAAGATTTGTCGGTTCCACACCTCCTATTAAGTTTTTTTTCCTCTGTTGGGTAGATTATGATCTACCCGGCACCCAGGGTAATTATGATCTGGAAGGTTGCACATTTTCACTGAGCTATTGTGATTTTAGCCGCTTGTTTCACACTGAGATGACATGGCACACATATCGATTTACTGTGGTTTTTGCATCTGGTTTGAAGGATTTTCCCTCTAACGCAAGAGCATCTTCTGTGACCTCAGTTTTTGAAGCGTAAAGCATTTTATTACAGCTGAATAAGGGTTCTAATTTTCTCCAAAGTGCCTTGTGGATCTGAATAACTAAGCGATTTTGTTAGTCCGTGAATGTAAATAAAAATGTTGTTTGTTTTTTTTTTTTTTGCAATGTTGTATCACGCTGGGCCCATGCAGCTCATGAGTTTTCTTTGCAGGATGTTAAATTATCACGGTTAGTGATTTACAGATACAAAGTTATAAGAATTAAGTGCAGCTTCAACTGAAGCTGCATAAACTATGGAGAAATGCATTGTGACTCAGTAGACTCTAGCTTGGTTTTTTTCTATAAATGCGAATCTTCTGACTGGAGCGCGTATTCCCTTCCTCGATAATAGCTTTTGAATAAGCTTTACAGTGTATGAACTGTTTTGTTAAATTGCCACTTTGTGATCAGGCAAGACCATGGTTACGGTTCTCCACGAACAAACCGGCGGCATCTTTTTGCCACAAAAACAAAGTGCTTTTTTGCATCCAACTGCAAGATAACATAAAATAAACATGGCCTTACAAAACCAGCACGTGAACGGCGCAACTGACTGTTGCATCTTCCAAAGCACAGCACTATTTGAATTCGCTATGCACTACACCAAACAGACCACCATCAAGAAGCAAATTTATGTAGATTTTAAAAAAATTGTTTCCAAGGATCAGAAAATTGAAACTCACCTTCTTTTTTTAGATGTTTTGCACCTTGTCCGGCATTTCTTTGAGCTGAAAAATTCTCGCGTTCGGTCGTTTTACCTCCCAAGAACGCACAAACGTTCATCGGTGGGCATTTTTTCTTCACACCCCTGATTTCTCATCGTCTTAAGTCACGGCTCTAGTAGTATGGAAAAAAAGACACTTCTAGGCGCAGCAAAGAGCCTGGGAGCGACCTTCCCTCGTGTTTCTCCGCGTGGGCGCCATTTTGCAAATGTGGGTGACGTCATCATATATCCAGATCTGGTTGTGGCCCGGACTGTTAACAAATGTGAATTTAGAGAAAAATATTGTGAAATTCGAGCGAACTACGTAACTGCGCACTCTGTCTATCTTCTCTCCAACAATCCAGAGATGTCACAACTGATATCTATATTTTTAATGTTAATGTTTTAAATTCTTACAGTTACTATCTATTTGTCTTATTTTTATCTATCTTATTCATCTTATACATTTATTTATTTATTTCTTATTTTCCGACATCCGCCGTCCGCTATCCGCTATCCGCCATCCGCCATCCGCTGTCCGTTTCCTCGTTTTACAGACTCCTAACTTGAGGCGCTTTCCAAACCCAAGACCTGGCTGTGGCCGGACCATGGCCGGACCGGTCATTTTGACCTGAAAGAAATAGGCTTTTCCAAAGGGTTTTGCTGAAAAACCGTATCCTTCGCGCACCCTATTTAGTACCTGAGTGAGATAGCTGAATAGTTTTGATTAAAAGTGAAATTTTTACTTACGACAAGAAGGAGCTGGCCGCTCACTTCTGACAAATAGAAAGTACCCTTCATCATTTTTAATCTGTGACCATTTAGTTCGTTAACGGAGTTCAACTTTTACAACATGCGTCTTCTTTTTTCAGCTTCTCACTTAAGCCGCGGGTAAGTGAGCTGTTTTAGCCAGGAAGAGCAGAGACCTACAGAAAACATGGGATCCTACCAAACAGAACCAGCAACGAATGCAATTAACAATATCAAACCGCTGCTTTGCAGTGAAGAAGAGCTGAGGCAAATGGCTTCGATCTTTCAAACTCCCTTTCAGCTCTATGACAAGGAATCAATTTTAAAAGGCGCAAGAATTTTCAATGAAAGCTTCGCTTGGACTCGGTCACTTACTGGTATGAGCTTCAAGAACCATTTCGCGATAAAAGCAACACCGACTCCAAAGATTCTGAAAATTCTCAATGAAGAGTGTGGCATGGGTATGGACTGCTGTTCTTTAGGAGAACTTCTTCTCTGTGAGAAACTGGGAATTAAAGGTGAAGATATCATCTTCACTTCTAACGACACACAGTTCGAAGAATATAGGAAGGCCTTTGAACTTGGAGCCATTATCAACCTGGACGACTTTTCGCAGATTGACAACCTCAAGAAGGCATTGGGTGGTATAATGCCTGAAATAGTGTCATTCCGCTTTAACCCTGGTCCGCTCTGTACTCTGCCTAGTAACGAGGTGATTGGTAACCCTGCCCAAGCAAAGTTTGGCCTCACGAAAGCTCAGCTTTTCTCAGCCTACAGGAAGTGCAAGGAATATGGCGTAAAGCGCTTTGGGTTGCACACCATGATCAAGTGCTACTGCCTTGATGTCTTGGAGCTTGCAAAAATTTCGCAGATGATGTTTCAGCTCGCAGTTGAAATTTACCAGCAGACAGGTGTTAGCCTTGAATTCGTCGACATGGGCGGTGGGATAGGCGTTAAGTATCGCCCTGAACAACAAACCGTCAACTTGGGAGACCTGGGAAATCGAGTGAAGGATTTGTATGAAGAAATCGTGCTGCCCTGTCACGGTCTGCATCCTTTACAGATCAAGTACGAGTGTGGAGCACTGGTGACCGCTGAACATGGTTGTCTTATTTCACGAGTGATCAACATGAAAGACACGTACAAACGCTTTGTCGGTCTGGATTCATCTATGGCTGATCTCATTTTTCAAGGGGAGTGCGAAGATTATCGTGATATCACGATTGTCAAAGATCAGTCTTTTCCAAGCCATGTCAGAAAGAATCTACCTGATTACAAAACGGTGATCGAAGACCCTTCCTACGCATCTCCACTCTTTGAAGGAAACAAGAGAGAGAGAATGTTCGATGTCGTGGGTTCAATTTGCATGAACAAGGACAAATTTGCTATCGACCAAGTGTTAAATGTGAATCCTCAAATTGGCGACCTGTGCATCATCCACGATACAGGAGCGTATGGGGGTTCGTCAATGACTTTCAACTTTAATGCCAAACTTCAACACGCCGAAATCTTGCGTGTTGCTCCCAGTCGTTATGAAATGATTCGTCGACCCCAAACGTACGATGACCACTTTGCGACGATGATATTTCCTTAACACAAGACCATAAAGTTTTACAAAACCCATCCATCACTTTCGAGATAAAGCTAAACTTATAAAGACAAGGAACCGACTCCACAGGAGGGCTCGGAAGAGCG
>CALNXK010000109.1:1725000-1805000 GCA_942486035.1 Porites lobata | reverse complement strand
CTTTCGAGTCAGCTTTGAAAATTGGAGTTACTTTAGCACTCTTCCAGTCTTTGGGAATGATTCCCTTAGAAATAACTAAATTAAAAATATGTGTAAGGGAAGACGCAATGGATGGAAATGAAAGCTTTAAGAGGCAAGTTGGAATACCGTCGAGGCCATCAGCCTAGCCCACAGGAATATCATTCACAAGTTTGCGCAGTCCATCAATAGTCAGTAATTCGAGCTCGAAGGTGCTATCACAGGGTTCTACAAAATCACGAAAACTGACTCGAGGGGATTTATGTTCGCCGCTAAATTAGGGCCAATATCGACAAATGATGGTCAGTTATCACCGTGTCACCAATAATCAATTTTGACACCGGAGAAAAGTTTTCCTTTCGCGATAATAATGTATTAATTCCATTCCAAGTATATAAAAATTACTTAAATTAATTCGTATAAATTCAACCTCGAATATCTCAGGGAGACAAAAGAATCCTATGTATTTTACGCATGTTAAACCACAAACTACCCAGGCTCAATATGACCGTTAAACAGTTTGAATCTTATAAGAGAATGTATGGGAATAAAGAAAATATCCTAAACAATAGAACTTGAACGACACAAATATGCAGTCTCTATTTCGAACCTGTTTAAAATATACCGTTTACAGCATGTTTTTGTTTTACTCCCATATACATTCTGTAAATCCTGACTCTAAAATCCTACTTATCATACAGAGTCTTGGTTGCCTGTGGTTAAATAAGTCAGCGAGCAGTTATTTATTTATTATTCCTATATCCACGGCAATTGCAAAGAGCGAAATTGAATTGTAACTATTAAGAACCGGGCCCTGGCTCAACGGAACTATCGGACTCCATCAGGAAGAAGAATCGATCGGTCGAAGTATTAAGCTTCTTCCTTTTTGTCACTCTGGGAAATCAGAACTATGAATGAAGGTTTTACCCACGTGCACGGGTACTGTTGCCATGGCCACTTTTCCTTAATTTACTGATCAAGCCAACAGTAACGTGGGAAAATTCGATTTACCAGGATGGCAAATTCTTTCGTGCAACCGCGTCAACACTGAGCACGAATAATGAATGGCAACTCTCGATTAGGAAGTAAGGGCCTCTTCATATGAGCCCGGTTAACCGGGCTGGCCATTTTTCCGAGATCTCGCCTCACCTCCAAATCCTTTGTAAAATTTTCGATGTGTTCATATGAGAGGGCGAGCTGGCTCGGTTCCCGAGATCTCGGTAAGCGGGCTTGAAATTTTGCCAAATGAACACTTCATCATGGTTACCCGGATGAACGGCGGGATGAATTCTGGCGGTCCGGATGGCATCGTCTTGTATTGCCTGCTGTATTTTCCACATCATAAGCATCCCATTTAGCTTTAAGTGTTACCGATGCTAAGATAGGCCCGAAAGTTAAAATTTTGTGTTTCGCCATGTTTGCTTTGTTTCCCGAATTTGGCGCCAGAACTCGTCCCCAGGATCTTTGACCTTTTCTCATTTCGGAAATCGGGCTGACATTTCTCATATGAACCCAAGGCAAAATTCATCAGGTAACCGAGGCAGCCCGGTCAACTGGGCTCATATGAAGAGGCCCTAATGCACTTATCAATTGAAACCCCCACCCCGGGCCTATGTGGGGCAATGTGGGGGATTTTTATGGTATTTGAAGGCATGGTTAGCCCGTGGGGGTGCGGGATTTCTCAGGATTTGCTTAGCATATTCATGGACGTCGGGTAGCGAGGTGGGGATTTGACTCGTGCCTAGTTTCCTCACGGCAATTTCTTCACGTGATCACTGGTATTTTGATGTGTACATGCTTTGGAGTTATCTAGCTTGCTGGCTTTGAAAGGTAAGTTTCCTAATTGTTTTTCCTTTCATTTCTTTACTCAGATTAATCCTTTGCGATTTTGCCTTGGGCTTTCATGGTTCGTTGACTGGAAATTGTTATTGTTATTCAAAACTTCTTCAAACAATGCAGATACATGCTCCTCTACTTATTATAAAAGGTGCTGCGTCACGGCTATTTGGTTCATTTTGTTAATATTGCCAGTTACGTGGTCCCTATTCGCTTTTGAGTGTTACGTTGGCAAAGAAATGAAGAAATCAAAGCTTCGTTTCAAACAGATGTTTCTCCCAAGCATATCAAGCGTTAAGAACAAAAACAATGAACTTTGAAAAACTGTTAGGTTAACAAGTTTTCAAAAACCACAATTTCAATCCGTTTTAATCTTCTTCATGTTTTCCCATCTGTACCTTCTTTTGTATTTACTGAGTCATTTATACCATCTTTTAATGTCTTAAGCGGTTATTTTTATGTTTCACTCAATTTGGTGGCAGTTCCCACAGCCTACATTTTGGTAAATTTTATGACACAGCTCGTTTAATGTCTAGTGTTAAACCCATGTGGTTTCTGAAGTTCTATATTTCCTCATTCTTTAAGTCGAAATATAAAATATAGCTCCTTGGAACTATTTTATGCAGTCTATTTATAACACCAGCTTGTGAAAGTTAAGGTATGTTGGCTGCTATTTTCAATTAAACTTATCATTGCAGCAATTACTTTCAATGGAGATGGTACAGATTTCCTTTTAATATAAATTATTTGTTCTACTCCATCATCCATTATATTTTGTACCCTGACTTTTTTATAAGTGGGTAGGAGTCATTATGTTTACTTATTGTCAAATATTTGTTGTGTGAATCTGTGTAACAGTTGAATTTTCTGATTACATTTAATCACAGTATCTGATCATGATAACATTTAATATTATATGAGTTTGGAAATTCCAGAGAGGTGGGGGTCATATCTGAAACCCTGTCCTTGGAAAGGGGTTATGGATATTTCAAGAATCATATAAAATATATCAATAAAAATGGTTAATTCATCATGAACGTTTTTGGTTAATCTTAATCTGCACTTCTGTGTCTAAACCCAGTAAGCTTACAAGGGCTGTTTTAACTCACTCTACAGATGGCAGATTCTGAGGCATCCAAAGTTTGTCTAGTTTCATTTGGTGCAAGTAATAGAAAGATTTCATGGAACATAAGTTTACCTGATGCAACTTTGTCAGATTATGACAATATAAAAATAGAATTCAAGAAAGTGTTTGATGACTTGGTTACAGCTGAGGAAAACGTGGTTTTCCAAAAGTGGGATAAGGATTTCGAGGAATGGGTAGACATTGATCCACTGGATTCAATTAAAAATAAATCTAAGCTGAGGGCTGTTTGTGTTAGAAATGAACAGAGGTCATCAGGTAAATCTGAGGAGAGTGAAGTGAAGCATACAATTAAGGAGACAGGTCAAGCAACTTTGCCTTTTTCAAAACAGCGCACAATTGGACAAAATGGCAAACTTGGCCCATGTGTTCCAATCAAGTCAGCTGAGGAGGAAGCAAAGAGCCACAATGTTACTGTAATTCCGGTTAATGTTGAGAGATTTAGAGAGGAAACTAAATTGTTTCGGAAAAATTCTACAAGTGACGATGGTCTGACTGAATGGCAAAAGAAAATGAATGAAGCTGCTTTTGCTCTTTGTATGGGAACCCCATCACTCACTTTGAATAGGGGTAAGCTTCTGGAAAAAGCCAGAGAAAAAGTTGATAACGATTGATTCAACTACAAAAAAGGCAAGTCTCGTTTCAAAAAGTTCGGAGCGGTATCCACAGGAGACAGCAAAGTAAAACGGGCAAAACTTGATTCAGATGAGCGAAGAATTCTAATAGAAGAAACAAAAGAATCAATCAAAGAACAAAGCAAAAAGCTTGCAATGCTGGAAAGAGAGAAGTGTAAATTAGTCAATATGAACCAATTTGGAGCAGCATCTCATATCCTGGACAGAATTAGCTCTGCAAGAAAGGAGAAAGGACAACTTGTGAAAAAGCTTGCAGCCTTGGAACAAAAAGAATCAAAGGCAATAAAAAGAAAACTCGCACTACAGGGAGAAACAGGAAAGAAAACTGCAAAAACAGCAGATGAAGAACACGCTGTGAAAAAGAACGACAACTCCATAGTAAAATATCTCAATCCTAAAGAAACCCAGGAAAAGAGTGAAAATGCTATGGGAGAGGAAACTGAAAAACAGAATGAAACAACTGTGCAAGAGGAGAAAGAGAAGAAAGACCATTTTTTGTAACAAACGCGGCACTGACTACAGAAACACAACAGAGTGGAAATGGCATGGAAACATATAGCAAGTACTTAAAATATACAACATCAGGAGGGTTGGGAAACAAGGAACTGTACAAAATTTCAAATGGCCTTTATGTTTCACAGCTACGAGAATTATCAGTAGCAGATTACATAATATGCAAAGAGCAGAACTGTAACAAATTACATAATGTGAATGGAGGCGTATCTGTATGCAGTAAGTGTTGTGGTCTTGTCAGTGTCGCAAAGGAAATTCAAGAAAAAGGAATGGTCAAAGTTAGTGAGACATTCAAGAAGTATTTCAGTGGAAATACGTACTCAAGTGAAAAGGCAGTTCGAAAGTTTATGAGCCTTCCAGTCGTTATTTTTGAGTTAGGTGACGCCAGTAAAGGAACACAAACACTGTACATGATAGAACGACATCCTGGAGTTGATTACATTAAATACGTTGAGTTACTCAGGTCTGCTAGTGGTTCTATAGACACTAGCTGTTCTTCAAATAGCATCAACAAAGAGAAACTTAAGGCCTTGTGTGAATTGGCATCTTCCGAAAAAGATAGAAAACTTATAAAATACGCTATGTGTGGAGATTTATCGAACAAAAAAGCCAAGAAGTATGGACTTTCTGACTGGAACAGGCAAAAGGATGAAATAGAAAGTTCTCTAGAAAGGAGTAAAGAAATAAGGGAAGCAGTAAATGAGCTAGCTTGCTTAGAAGAAAAGACTGTTCTCAGAAGTTATGGCATTGAAATTGAAAGTGACAATGAGAGCCTTATCTCCAGAGAATCTGGAGAATCCTGTGATTGGGACAGTGAGAAAGAAAGCGATTCAGAGGAAGAATCAGAGGGTGGTCAAACTAACAGTGAAAGAGAAATGGCAGACTGCCGATTAGACAGACATTCTGAAGAGTACAACCTTGATCCTGACAGAGTACAAAAGGAAAGTACACCACTTGTTTCTGATGTGCCATCATTTGATCATTTAGTGTTCATTTTGCGACAAAATAATCTGAATTGGTTTTCGTTTGTTGAAGAAATAAACTCAACTATTCGCGGCCTCTCTGCTGAGGCAATGAACCAGGTCTTGATTGACTTTGCCCACTACTTGCCTGTAAGTGACTTGAGCGACGATGAAGAGAGAAAAGTGGAACATTCACGACAGTCATTTCTGCTATACTACAGAGAGAAAAGATAGAGGAGCGTGAGATTGATATGCTTGAGGGAAATGTGTGCTCTGATTCAGAATCAGACAATCCAGATGAGTGGATAGATGTTGATTTAAGAACTGAGGCTGCCGGGGAAAAAGTTGATCCGGAAAGAAAGAAGAAGGATCAGGCAAAAAGCAAAGCGGCAAGCTGCCAAGCGTGTTGCAGAGGAATGCCTTCTGAGACGAAAAATTCCTAAGCGTGTAGGACGTGTTCTTAGAGATCAGACTTCCCTGACATTGGAAAAGAAATTGAAAATTTTGTTCAATCTAAAAGAGTAGGTGCTGACGCTTGGCGACGAACAGGGATTTTGACTTTTGATGGAAACGTGAAACAGGGCCAGAAGGTAACGTACAAAAGAATAAAACAGCATCTAGAAGAGAAATACAACACTACCTTTAGTTATGGTACGATTGTGCAGCTATCTGTTGTGAAGAACAAGAGAAGATTAAGTGCAAAGCGGTATAAAGGTGTTGCTCGCATAACCTGTGGAAGAGCAAGGAAAGGTTTCTCCCTGCGATTTAATCCCGATGCACACTGGAGCTGTTCATTATACAAAGGCCTAGATAAAATCCAACTGCAAGATGGTACTGACAAGTGTGTCCTTAATCGAGATGATGCAGCGGGTTTCCGATTTGATACAACCTACACCCACAAACAGAACAAAGTCCTCTCTATTTCAGCATCACCAAAGGTAACGACCCGCACAGACTTTGTCAACAAGTATTCCTCTATTCTTCAAGTTTCATCCTATTTAATCATGGAAACTGAAAACACATCAGATGTGTGTGCAGCTGTTGTTAAAGGCCAAGCCCTTTTTAGAAAGAATGCAGCACAACACTTGTCTGATCTCACAATGCTGCAACAAACTAATCCATCATTTAAGGAATCTTTGGCAAAAGATATAGAATGTATCAGGGTTGATGGGGCCTCTGATGAGGGGCCAGGGCATGAAGAAGTCCAATTTTATTGGACTGAGAGACATTTGTCAATGAGCAAAGCATGTACGATTGTTACTACAAGGCACAGTGGTGGCAGTTACCTTAACAAAGTCGAACTCCTGAATGGATGTATTTCTGTAGGTCATTCTAATGTTTTCATACCATCAACGCTGAATGGACCATGCTATACAGATGAAGACTCAATTGATGACGAAAAAGTGAAACTAAACCAGGACATTGCAACTGATGTCTACATTGACCGTGTTTCTGGTTCAACGTTCAATGGGAAAGAAATTTATTTCACAAAAGGGGCAAGTGATGTTCAGGCAATTTACAACCAAAGCAGACGCGATCACCTTTTGGTATTCTTGAAAGGAAGTAAGAAGCAAAAAGCAGCGTTAAAGAAAGAACAATCTACATTATATACTTATTTTGAGGAAGTGTGGAAAGTAAGGAATAGCCACATGGTGAAAGGACTACCCAGCCAGTATGTGTTTGTACTTCTACCATGCTACAAACACGACTGCAGTCATGAACTTTGTGGAAAGGGTAAACCAGAAAAAGACAGACTTTGGTATGAGAATGGCCCTCCCCTGAGAAATATTCCATTCCCCATTCCTGACCAGAAACGACCATGGGGCAGTGAAGATTGTACTGAATGTCAGTCTGTTTGTAGTGGGCATTTCCTTTCCCCAGAAGATAATATTCAACATGTGGCAAAACACGGAACAGGAGACTGTCAGTTCTCTCCACCAAGTGAAGTTATCAAGTCCGCGTTCAGTAAAAGAGCAAGGCAGGGCCAGCTGATGGATGAGAACACAATACTAACCTTAGCCAAAACAACTCTCCTTAGCAAGGAAGAAGTCCAGATGTGGGTGGACCACTTGTCCTGCTTGGCAAAGTATAGGCAAGCTGGTGCGGAAAAAGCTGCCAAATCAAGAGCTAAAAAAGGTACATCGTATATTTAAAATCTTTGAAATATCATGATAGCAAGTACTATACTGCAGAAACGAGGGCCACTTTGTCTTCTGAGTATTGTCACTGTTATACTACAAATGTTAATTTTATGTTTCTTTACTTTACAGCACAACAAAAGCTCTACTGCTTCTGCCAAAAAACAGATGATGGAAGTCAAGCCAATTGCGTGTGACAACCCCAGCTGCAAGTTTGAGTGGTTTCACTTTCAATGTGTTGGCCTTCAAGAAGAAGAGGACTTCGTTGGGGAGTGGTTCTGCCCATCCTGTACTTTGGCTCCCTTATGCATACTGGTATCCACGATATATCATATTTATATCTTGGTCTGTTATAATATTTGCCTTTTTGCTCTAGTAAATTTGTCAATAAAGAAGTTGAAAATTCGAACGACATGTTAATTAAGTCAGTCAGGGAATTAAAACGGTTTCCCCACCTGGGTGGGGGTTTTACCAGTCAATATGCCCCAGTAGGGTGGGAGTTTGCTAAGATTTGTAATGATGTCAAGTCAAATCCCCACCTTGGCCCGGGGGGGGGGGTCGGGGTTTCAATTGATAAGTGCATAAGTCATACGCAAGTCTCATTTAGTGCAAAAAGGAAAGTCAAAGCTGTATTTTCAATGAACTAAATTATGTCTTCGTTTTTGGCATAGGTTAAAAACCACCTCTTTTAAGTGGACAAGTCACAAAAGCTGACACTGCGGACCCTTACACTTAAAAAAGGAAGGCTCAAGAATGTGGTTCAAGGTGAGGGGAATTTTTTTTTTTTTCTAAATGAAGTAGTCACCTTTGTAAAATTTTTCTGAGGCCTTAATCATTTCTTTTTGTTTAATTTCAAGGGCCCGGAGTTGAAATAAAAAAAAATCGGTTCTATTGTAGTATTATATGGTCTTATGTCTGCCTCGTACCCAGACGTCTCTATCTCGATAAAAATTTGCTTGCAATGGAAGACGGGTCCCTTGCGCTTCGTCACTAGTCACTCGCTTTTCGCGCCCGCCTCTATGTGAAACCAAGCGAAAAACGAAGCGCCTGAGGAGGAGACTGGTCTTATGTAATTATTTCTTCTCTAACCTAAAACAACAATAGACCCTGGTTTCACGTACCATTTTCAGGTCTTGGGAGGCGGGGGAGGGTGACGAGATTTTGATTTTTCCATTTTTGGCCCAAAAATGAAGAGGGAAATGCGCTAGGCATGGAGGAAAGAAGATTTAAGACGATAACTCGCAACATGGTAATGACTAAAACCCAGATGGGAGACTACGCATTTATGTCCCCCAATTGTCTTAAGCTGCAGAAAAAAGGAAAAGGAATTATTTACAGGGGTGGATCCAGGATTTTTTTTAGGAGGAGGTTCACTCGTCTCTTGCTCTACTTCAACACCAATAAACCACATAGCTATTTTTTGCAGAACACCAGTTGTATTAGAAAACCGCAGGTAACCTCGGGGGGGTTTGACCCGCTGCACCCTCCCCCTAGATCCGCCCCTGATTTAGTTAAATTACGTTGTATTAGGATACCGGCTTTACACACACTGCGCTTTTTCAGTCCGATAGGGTTTCGGCTATTTAAAGTGGGCGCTCAATTTTTACACCCCTTTCAATACACTTTACACTTACACAAATTAAATAATTCAACAAAGAAAACCTAAATCAAAAATTAATTGCGCCGATTTTTTTTTTTTTTTCGATTCTCCGTAAGCTTATTTTTCCTTTTCATGATCGGGCCGACAAACGGTTCCTTGTAAATCATCAACCTTTACATTTATACACCTCGATATCTGACAGTAACTTTTACAAATTTTCCTCTGGGGACAGAGCTACGACAACAAATAATTTATTATTTAACATTTTCCCCTACCAATGACCACAATTCTGCAGTCCGCGCGGTACGTGTTGTGCCGTGCATTCACGGCGAAATGTGCGCTAGACTTACAAGTTAAAAACGTTTTTCAAAAAGGGGAACTTTGGCTAGCAAGTTAGGAGCCTGTCGATAGAATAAACAATAACTCTTTTATGTACACATTTAAATTTCGGCGAGGATGAAGATATCCCGCCGGGTGTAGCTAAAGCGTAAACAGACGCATACAACTTCCTTCAAGCGAAATTCCAAGCCAGAAAACCTATAGCCTGCGAAAAATGCCGTTTCTCCTCGCCCTTCGCCGTTGGGGACTTTTCGCGCGAAACGTTCTCAGCGGCGAAGAGCGAGGGGAAACGGCTGTTTCCGCAGGCTACAGAAAGCCAGAAAGCACAACGCAAAATTCTTGACCGACATTAAAAACATAAATAAAATTCTATGACTGAACTTGTACAAAACAAAAGTTTTTTTTTATCAAGAAGGCAGGTATTTCCTTTGGTTTTGTTTCTTTTTTGGCCAGTTTCTCCTCTGGAAATTTAGCGAATACTAGATGAACGTACCTCGAAGCAGAGCTTTGGCTCAAAGCTTTCTTTTTTGTGAGTTCAGAATGACCTCCATTTGTTATATTTCGTACTTTGCGCTTGCGCAGTTTCTTCGGACTAGCTTAGTGTTGCGCTTCACTGCTCGAATTTGCCTTCTAAATACGTGAAACCACGGTGCATTACAGCTCTCCGGTTGGCTTGACTAGCTTAATCACTCTTAATAGATAGAGCGTTACGTCCACTGATCGCAAAAGTCAGGGTTCCATTCACAGTTAAGCCTGAATTTTTTCAGGGTCTTTTCAGTGTCAACAGCTTTGGTTGTTTATTCAATTGCGAGGATCATGTTCACTTTTGCGTCCCCAGTTTCTGATGCACAACTAGACTTTCAGAAATGTCCTCTGTCTGATATCATATGGCGCAGTCTATAAAGCTTATTGTTGTTGTTTTTTTGTTTTTTTGTTTCGGAGGCGGTTTTTATTGGGAAACGCCGAGGTGCAGTTAGCGAGTTAATGAGAACATAATACAGCGGTTTGCGGAATAGGCAGCTGCCGGCCTATATAATATACTTTTTTCTAACAGGATGTCATGACAATAGAACATATGCTCACCAAATATAAAATGTCCAGATTTCAATGGAAAAATTTATTTCCTCTTTCGGCGTTAGTATCATGCAATAGAAAAAGAGTGGGCTATGACATCAACGTTTTGCTTTCAGTTCATTGTTTGAACCGTGTCACATGAAAAGTTACAACGCTTTCAAAAAAATTTACGCTTTAAACACACCTACACACTTTAATAAACATCTTATATACAACAAGCGTTTGTATGACCAGCCCCACCCGACATTTCTAATCGAGTCAGGTGGGATTAAAACTATTATAAAAGCGAAATTACAATTCTATTAAACGATTTATCTAAAACTATTATAAATAAAAGGTAATAGCTTAAAACCAGCGGCCATCTTGCTAGTTCACCACTGTTTACAACTGAATCCGAATATTTCTTCCCGATGTATTTCAGAAATTATGCATGATAACTCACTGATTGAAATAAACAAAAATTTTACGAAAACAGAACTAGAACCATGACAATGATTTTCTGGAAAGCGGAAACAAAATGCATGTCTTCACTCGAACGTAGTTTTTTAGTGATTTTAGCAGAAAAAAGAGGCTAAAAAGAGAAAATGATGCCTCTCACAAATAGGGAGTCACAGGCATCCCAGGATCCCCCTAAATACCGTGCCACAGGAATGCTAACATTTCTCACAGACCTTACAGCTGCAATAGGAGGTCTAAAATCTACCCTAGCTTTAAAGATACAAATATTAACTCAGTTTCTACTCAGTTACATTATCAGTATTTGTAAAAGAAATTAGGAAATAATTTCACGCGCGTGAAAGCCTAGGTCGGTATTGCCTCGAATTGCACTTTGAGATTGTATTGGGGGACAAATTTAGACCGTACCCCAGTTTTCTGTGTAACCTTGTAATGAAAGAAGCAATAGTGTCCCGAAAACAGTCGCATACTACGATTTAGTGACTGTTTGGTCGATATATGTACAACAGGTCAGATTAGGTATATGCAGATCTCCTTCACTTTAGTCACTGCCGCAGTAGCGGAGATAACCTCCAGGATGTGGTGTACTGTGAAGATAGTATACAATGTATTCACTGCAATTCCTCACTTGGATGTGGGTTTGCCACTTACAACATCCTGCAATGTAACTAAAACAGACTTGTCTTGTGACAATACCATCGGCTACGTCAGGATGCGTACCATTTAACCACCCGGGTGCAGCGGTGTTACATTTCTCTGTAGGCGGACATGAAGTAGTCATCATACTACCTGCGTCGCCTTGGAAACGAAACCATCCTGGACCGAGATTAGTGTCACGTTTAGCGGGTTCAACCAGATGAAATGATGGTTTCCTGTCAGCATCGGTCAGAGATGTGAAGTTATAACATTCTAAAAAGAATAATGAGTTTATTGATTAGAAACCTGAAGTCGTAATAAAAGTTAGCCATAAATATTTTTCTAACCACAATTTGCCATGCAGGGATTGTCAATATACATGTGTTATTGACCAATTTCTTTTTTGCGTTTTTGTGAACCGAGACAAATTCGAGGTCAATAACAACGCAAAAGAGAACGAGATTAATATCCAGCCATCTTGACCGAACAAGTTTGGTCAGTAAGAGAATTTTTTCTTGCGGAACGAACGCAGGAAATCCGTTTGGCTCATCTTGCCTGCTCGGGTAGCCGATCAGAACACAGAATTCGCTTCATTTTTCCCGCTTGCGGATTCAGCCAAATAATATTGCTTGTTAGAATTTTTTTGCCTTGTCTTGGTCTTGTTTCGTGGCTGATGGACCCAGTATTTCAGCCTTTTTTATGCCCATCCCGGAGAGCTGTAAAGTAAAGTATATCGAGTAAAAAATTGAAGTCTATGGTTGATTAATTACTTTTGCTATTGTACAAAATATTGCTGTAACTGCCTTAATGATACGTACTTTTAACATAGCTAAAAAACTTTTTAAAGCCGATTTTACCTGGTGCCTTTGTGCAAAGGGTTTTTCCATCTCCTATGTATCCATGGTTACAAGAACAATTAAACGAACCCAATGTATTTACACAGGAAGCCACACTAGGAAGGCAATCATGGACTCCATCTTGACATTCATCGATATCTGCCGTGTGTAAGAAAATGATTTTTCACAGTTTGATCTGAATCTCATTGTCAGTGTCGTGATCTTGCATAGGGTTTGCATACAGAACGCTTCAAGAGAAGCTAAAATCAAATTCAGCAGAGGAAAACAGGAAATTAAATAATACAATTCTTTAAAGTATGTATGTCACCGTACAAAAAATTATTCATCTGTATCATAATCTAGTCATTTACTGTAGAAGGAAACTTTGGGAAACTGCTCACATCAGTCCCTCGCTCCTGGATCACGGTTCACAGGGAACCCAATGACAAAGGAATAGTGTATTTATCGATGAGTCATATTCATTCTACGCGTAAGTTAAAACCTTGCATAAAAGATTGTCCCTTTTAATAAAGCTTCATTTTATTTCATAGTGTTTTATTTCCTGGTAAACCGCCGTGATGAAATCCTAGTAAACAGAGCTCGCCCAAACACTCCCAACAACATCAATAAGACTCGATTCGCAAAGGCGCTTGAAACATAAATGACATAATACCACTACTAACACCATTTGTCGTCATTGTTTATTCATCCATCAATTATTTATTGACGCAACACCAAGAAAAAGGAGTCGGGGTTCGATTCCCTGGCGATTTTGACGGGCTGGCTCCGTTTGTCGTATATCAAATCTAACACTAACTAACAGTTTTTCCTTATTAACACCTCAGTCTGTTTCTTACAGCATTATCATCGTTCTTCTGCTGCAGTTGTAAGCAAGACTATTGAATTATTGAAAGTAGGCTCGCATTTACCTTTCTCGCAGTTTTCTCCGGTGTAGCCAGATGCGCAAACACATCCGTACCTTTTGTCGGTGTATTTAAAATAGCACTTTCCGTTGTTAAGACAAGGATGGGTGTCGCAGATATTCTGAGTGAAAAAAAAAGCAAACTATACTCCCTTTCCTCACATTCACATGCACAGTTTTCTTAGACGATAAATGTTTTTACATCCAGTATGTAGTGCAGTACATTTTGTTTGTTAGGACTTGCTGTTTGTTGGTTTTACCGAGACAGGTGATATTGATTTGGCTTATGTTTGTTCAAGCTTAAGGTGGCTCGATAGGGTTTTTCAGGGTCAATACCTCCCAAGTTTGCGTGTAGACTACGTTGCTATTAACAAAGATTTGGAAAAATTATCAGCACAGCTGTATTAGATAAATTTGTTCTGATCAGGGTTTCCATGACTTCGGAGTTGTCATAGCAACGAAATGACGTCATTAGCTATTATACTTGCAGCCTTTTTTCTCGGCACTGGGGATTTTTTTTCCAAAATTGTTCGCAAGAGCTTTTTCCTCCAATATAACTGCCTCGATGTTCGTGAAGTTTGAGCAAAATCCATGAAAGCGTTTTCAAAATATTTTGATATAAAATTTTCAAGGCTAGAAATACAGTGGCTCGAGACCTAGAATTATCGATATATTATGCATTACAGTTATTAAAATCGTTTTACGAAAACATTTACCTACTCTCTAAAAATTGCGCAAAAACATATGTTTTCAGTTTTTTAATTAAAACTTGTTAAGGATGGTGTCTTGTGCAAATCTAGTGGTAGTGAGTTCCACAGTTTAGGGGGCGCAAACTGAAAAAGCATGTCGCAGGTATTATTGTAAGACTTTTTGCCTTTCCCAGTTTTTCTTAGCACCAATGTGCGTTACAAAAAAGACCATAAGAAAATGGTCCAGAGACACTAAACTAAAGCTGCAGTGAAATTTTATAGCAGTAAGTGATTGGCCATGAATAGGGCTAGGATAGAAATGGGATAAAACTTGATCTTTTCTAAGATCTACGGTTACGAAGATGAAGATGAAGTCGGAAAAGTTTGTTTTTTAAATCAGTTCTTTAAACCTCTTAACACTGTTATATAGTATTATCATCTCAAGCGAATATTATGGACATCATCAGTCATGTGTCGCAACAAGAGATGAAAAACCTAGTGGGGTTTGCTCTCCTCGCTATTAAAACAATTTCATGCCATCTTTCTCTCGCTACCCTAAAAGAGAGTACTGAAAGTCGTTGTTGCTTTGTTCTTCCCTCGTCTTTCAGTGACCAAGGCATGTAACTATTATTTTTCAGTTCCCTCTTGCCATCAAAGCAGAGTGGTCGAGTGGCGGTTAGAGCGCTGGAACTGAGACCCGGAGGAGCCGAGTTCAATCTTCTCTCTCTTCTCTGACCGCTAAGCGGATTTGTTCTCGAGTTCATCTCCTTGGATGCGCTTGTAAAAAGCCAACTGGTTTACCTCCGGCCAGTTGGGATCCTTAACCTTGCGGACCTCAATAAAAACTACTCGTTTACTAGTGATTTTGTTACCCTTAAAAAGTCAGTTTTTTTATATATAATTTAGTAAATGGCTAGGGTTAGTGAGTTTCATAAGCGACAAAATTTTACTATCGACCAATTCCTAAATGCTTCTATAAGAGGAACTTTAAAAAGATTGTTTTTATATTAGTGTAAGATAAACGGAGTTTCACTCACCGGAATATGAAAGTGATGAAATTCCTTGCTGGTGATGAATTTTTCCGT
The DNA here is from genome assembly GCA_942486035.1 of Porites lobata. Taxonomy (NCBI): domain Eukaryota; kingdom Metazoa; phylum Cnidaria; class Anthozoa; order Scleractinia; family Poritidae; genus Porites; species Porites lobata. Next base: position 1,790,117 of record CALNXK010000109.1, on the reverse strand, counting down.
GTTGTTATACTTGTCCGATGGCAGTAATTCGCAGAGAAGTTTTCCGTTGACGTCAGGGAAGGTAGCCATGTTGTAGGAGAAACATGAGGGGATGTTTAGACAGGCGAAGGCACATTCGCCTTCATCTTGAATAAGATTCCGTCCAGTACTGGTGATGTTCAGGTAGGAGAACTCGTTCATCATGAAGTTAACATATAAGAATTTACCAATGGATCCCTCGCCGAAAGCTTTTTTAGAGAAAATGGACAAATTGAGACTATAAGAAATATAAGACAAAAATATACCCGACTTAGAACAATGTGAAAAAGAACTCATTTGGAAGGGTTGAAAATATCCCCATTAAGAACAAATAGTTTCTCAGAACTGCAGGGTAACTGTTCATCTTTCTTTGCCTCTTTTTCTTCCTGTGCAATTCTCCTGTTTGTCTGTGTTTAAATAAATAACTTCTTAACTAGTACATTACTTAAGTGCGTTTTATGTGTAACCTTAAACTATGGCAACGGGACACAAAAGGATAAAAAAAATTTCCATTAATATCTAACTAACAACCCTTAATGTGAATGTGAATTTGAGATAGAAAGGCACCACACTGAGGACTACGTCCCGTACTATTAACTTACGAACATTGAGTGGGTTCTTTAACGACGTGGGTCACATAATTTTTATATGAGCAAGACAGGTGGTAACTAAGACGGGGGATATATTTTATCGTCCTTTTCCTAAAAGACTAGAACGTCGAGCCCTTTGCAGATGTCATAACAAAGGCCGCACTTTCTCCTCAGTATTCAGTAAAGACCCTGAGAGTCGGTTATTTAAACAAAGTCTAACTTAGACCAGCGCGGTTTTAAGGCTCTCGGTAGGCCTCCTCCCCCTCCTCCTCCTCCTCCTGCGTTTGTACAGGGTGTTTAATTTAAGTAGGGGTTGTAGATGAATGGTTTTCTAGTCCGGCTAAGCCCTCTTGACGCTGTGAATAGCAAACGATGTCTAGGTGTGCGTTGGCCAAATTTTAAAGGGCCTAAAAGGCAGTTTGTTAAACAACGTCTAAACACTGTTTTAATAACCGGCTCTGAGTGTTTAATTGCCCATGCTTCCAATTCATCAACGTTTGTCCATCAGTAAAAAAATACGTTGTTTGTGTATAGTACCACCTGGGCTGAGCCCTGAGGAGTCTGGCAAATTATCAACTTGTTTAGTTCTGTACACGTTTTCCAAATTTAAGTGTTTGACACGTAGTCAATCGATTGAATTGACCACATGGAAATATTTCTGAGTCTGAACTGGACTATAAAACTAAAAAAAAATAAGGAGTTATTGTCAAAGTATGTATTCGTTTACTAAATTTAGTTAAAATGACACTTATTGTCTGAATCATGAAATGTGGATGAAACAAAGCCTTTACAATTTTCTTGTATGAATAATTGCGAGGCAAATGACTAGACTAACCAGGCCTTACCCCGACCTACGTTTGGTCAATCACCTGAGTACTGTCGATGATTGAACTCTGTAATGAAAAATCCCAAAACGTTTGCTAGAGCGTTACGAAAATTGCGAAAATAACGAAAATAACAAAATTTTGCAGGGCCTTTAACATGCGAATCAGAGGCCAAGGAAGGCCCCCGAAGAAACAGCCAAAATTCCGAAAATTGCGAAAATAACGACAAAAAGATCGAAGGCATATTCTCCCATGTTTCTCCGTCTTTGCAATCAAAATTTACACGGCGTACTTCACTTAGCGTTGCATAACAGCAATGTTGCTTCGAGGATGTGTTATTCAGTGACGTATCCTCACCTTCAGATAAGGGGAAGGGGGGAGGGGGGGTCTCCGCCACTGTTATTATGTACAGAGCAAAGGGAGAAACATTGTGACATATTCGCATAAAGATCTGACGAAAAAACACGAAATTTGTGAATTTTGCAATTTCCGTTAAAATTGTAAAATACGCAGGGCCGCTTTGAAAAGGATAAAAATTTGGTTGAATTGTCCTAAAGCCATGACCAAAAATCGTGAATATTGTAAGTTTTGTAGTTTTCGCAAGGCCATCACGAAAAATCGTTCATTTTGTAAATTTCGTTGAAGAGTTCAGTCCTGCCGACATAAGAGAATTACCTTGAATAATTGGGAAATTTAAAATTGGCGGGGCTTTACTTTTTTAAGGTATTTAGTGCTGTTTGTAAAGAGTAGGGTACGTAGTCCGAGTATGTGGGGATCTTTCTCGAATTCGCACTGGATTCAATTTAGGGGCATTCATTGCTCATTACTTCACAATTGGAAACTGCGCTTGAGCAGTGTGGCAGAAGTCCCACTAACAGATACTGCAAATTATCGGTGATTATGCCAAAAAAACAACAATGGCGGACTTCCGTTATAAATCGTTAAAATCATGAAAAATCGATAATATCGATTTGACACAGCAATTTGGTTCGTCGATTTTCACCGATTTCCGTTATCAATCGATAAAAATCACTTGATTAATTGCTACCGACTTTTATCGATTGACTACTCCGTGACACGTACATCAAAAGAAAAATCTCACTTTCTCTAACATTTCAAATCCATTGTTCATCACCCTATGCCGGCACAAGCCTTGTGTTACAAAAAGGCGAGCAACGACTGCTGGAAAAACGCGAAACACAACAGATTTCCACGCCAATTCGAATGCGCTCGAGGATATTTCTGACCCGCCATGCTGTGACGTCACGCTATTGTTTCGCACATTTCCAAAAGTGGAAAAGCTCTAGACGATTTAGGCAAGCCTAAAGGCAAAGCTTCCGTTTCAATAATCATGAATACCGAATAACGTTCGATCACAATGGTAGGCTTGGAAAATAATTCTTGCCCAAATTACATTTACACCTCTTTTGCGAATTATTGGTTAGCCCCTAAAAAGCTGCTTTTGATATTCACGATACCCTTCGGAGGCGGCCCTTTTAAAGGTTACGATTTCTAGGGTCGATGTACAGCCCCCGAAATGATCCCAATTTCTCTTCACGTCGACCCCCAAATGATCCCCAATTAATTCTTGGATTGAAATGGTATCCTAGATTGGGATTGAGCAAAATGCACAACATTAATTAAAGTTTCACTTGTCTAATAATCTTCACTTGCCCACATTCTTTAATGACATAAATTTGGGATTACACTTTGAACTGGATTAAACAAAATATTATTTATTTACAAAGTCTAGTGTATTTTTAGTAATACCAGTGCGACTGATAACATCTAGAAACATAACATTCTTTTATTATAATTCATCGATTATAGTCCGGGTTATAGGAAATTATAGAGAAAACTGCATGTTATATTGTAAAAACCATACTAAAACTGTATGTCATGGATAATGAATTTTAAAAATGGTGTCTTAATGATGTTGAAGATGCAAAAGTAGTCATAAAGGCGATTAGATGACAAAAGCGCTAAAAACTACGTCTAAACTGTAGTGAAATGCGATTCAAGAACGTAAACGCTGCAACGGACTTGTAATAATTCCCTGGCGGAGTACCATTCCATTCCAAGAATTAATTGGGGATCATTTCGGGATCGGCGTGAAGAGAAATGGAAATCATTTCAAAGTCGGTATCATTTCGGGGTCGAGTGGAAATCATTTAAGGGTTGGGGATCATTTCGGGAGCTGTACATCGATCTTTCTGTCTACACAGAAAACCTAAATCAAAAATTAATTGCGCCTATTTTTTACTTTTTTTGGATTCTCCGTAAGCTTAAGTTTCCTTTCCATAATCGGGCCGACGACCTGTTACGTGTAAATCATCAGCCTTTACGATATCTGACAGTAGCCTTTACAAATTTTCCTCTGAAGACAGAGCTAGGACGGCAAATAATTTATTATTTAACATTTTTCCCTACCAATGACCATAATTCTGCAGTCTGCGCGGTACGTATTGTACACTGCATTCACGACGAAATGTGCGCTAGACTTACACTACAAGTTAGATACGTTACAACAACTAAAAACATTTTCCACAAAGGGGAACTTTGGCTAGCAAATTAAAGTCAAGAGTCTGTCGGTAGAATAAACCACACAACTTTCATATACAGATTTAAATTTCGGATGAACATATCCCGACAGATGTAGCGAAAGCGTAAACAGACGTATACAACTTCATTCAAGCGAAATTCCAAGCCAAAAAGCCAGAAGGCACAACGCAAAATTCTTTACCGACATTAAAAACATAAATAAAATTCTATGAAACTTGTACAAAACTACAGGGGCAGGTATTTTCTTTGCTCTTGTTTCTTTTTTGGCCAGTTTCTCGTTTGTAAATATGGCGAATACTAGATGAACGTACCTCCAAGCAGAGCTTTCGCTCAAAGCCTGCATTTGTTATATCTCGTACTTTGCACTTGCGCAGTTCGTTCGGGCAAGCTTAGTGTTGCGTTTCGCCTTCTAAATACTAGGCAGCGTGGCTGGCGTTTGAAAGGGGAGGGAAAGGGGGATGCTTCCTTGCGCGCCCCTCGCGTCTCTCTCGCGCATAAAACTCCTTTTCCCTCCCCTTTCAAATGCCTACAACGCAGGCTACCTAAATACGTGAAACCATGGGGTATTACAGTTCTCCGGTTGGCTTGATTGGCTCAATGGATAGAGCGTTACGTCCACTCATCGCAAAGGTAAGGGTTCGATTCCGAGTTAAGCCTAAATTTTTTCATGGTCTTTTGTGAACAGCTTCGGTTGTTTATTCAACTGCTAGGATCATGTTCACTCAAGAGCACAACTAGACTTTCAGAGATGTCCTCCGTCTAATATCAAATGGCACAGCCTATTAAGCTTGGTTCACAAGTTTAGGAACTGGTTTTCATAGTTTATAGGTTTTATACTTTTCTTTTTTTCTCTTTTAACCTAAATTAAATTAAAGGGCAAGTAATTAGTTTAACTATATCCTGCCCTCTCCATTTATTCTTGTAACCTGATATTTAATTATACAAATTGCATCTTCATCTTCAAATCTTCTAATACAATATAAATGGCTTGTAAAATAAATAAATGGCGGAAAAAATAAACAAAGAAACAAAAACTGGTAAGATCGACTAGTGGCAAGTCTAACGCTCAACCTCAGAATGGTGACTTACGTAACCAATAACCTAGTTATGACAGGCGTTTTTTAGCGTCATGCGCTCGAGTTGTCTCCGTTTAAAATTTGACCAAATAGCCCCATGTTCAGGCCATGAACCAATAAAGAGATGAAAGTGAAGACAAAGACGAAGAATTATATAGCCGTTGTGGTAGGCGCGTATAAGAAAAGGGAGAGAGGGGAGTCAGGGGACGACGAAACTAGATAACGCCTATTTTAAATTTGTCCCTAATTTCATGTCAAAAATATCTGATGGGTCCAGATTGGCCACAACTCTTGTGGAGACTCAACAGCTGTTTCATTGTGGATCTGTGTGTGTGTTTTTTGTTGTTGTTGTTTGTTTGTTTTCTTGTTTCGATAGCGGATTTTATGGGAAACGCCGAGGTGAAGTTTAATTAATGAGAACATAATACGGCGGTTTACGTAATAGGCAGCTCCTGGCCTATATAATACACTTTTTTCTAACAGGAAGTCATGACAAGAGAAATTAGTATATACACACTCGGTGATCTTGGTGATTCAAGCAATCTGATCGGTTCGCTATCTCGGACTATGACGTTATATTCACCGTGCTAGGCGGTGAATATAAAGCAAAACAAAATCGCTGTCGTGAACTGGGTGTAAGAACTTTTTTAAAAATACAAGAATATCTCAGAGTTGATGATTTTGAAGGTAAGAGAAGACTTCATGGTGTGTAAACAGCGTGATTTTATTGCGGAGTGATTTACTATAGGTGACTTTCATACGCTCGAAGCAATGTTTTTATTGACCACTACAGCGGAAAAGGAGGCCGCTTTTTCACTGTTTTGTGAACTCGGGATTTCCTCGCAAGACCTATTTTGCCTGGAAATGGAAGTTAATTTACGGAGAAAAAAAGGAAAGCAAATATTTTCGAAAACTGTAGGTGCCAGCAAGTTAACATGGCAAGGAACACTGCACTGCAGATAAACAACGCTCACCTCGATCGTAGCCGCTGTTGACAGCATTTGCAAGAAGGGACAAAAACACTGTCTCATTCACGGTGAGTTGACAGCAAAATGAAGCTCTGTGTTTCTTCTCAGAAAGGGGAGTAATTTAAACTTTCAACGTATTCTTTTCAATCATTGATGGCCTTCGGCGAATAATTGTTAAATATAACATGTCCTGATTTTAATGGAAAAAATTCTTTCCTCTTTCGGCGTTAGTATCATGCAACAGGAAAAATGTGGGCTATGAAATCAACGTTTTGCTTTCACTTCATTGTTTGAACCGTATCACATGAAAAGTTAAAACGTGTTCAACAAAAATTTACGCTTTAAACACACCTACACACTTTATTAAACATCATATATACAGCAAGTGTTTGTATGACAAGCCCCACCAGACATAAGCTTTTCTAATCTAGTCAGGTGGGAGTAAAACTGCCATAAAAGCGAAATTACAATTCCATCAAACGATTTATCAAAAACTATTATAAATATAGGTACACAAATAAGAACTATAAATCATATGAAACGCTTTTGAAGTGAACAGAAAATACTCTCACAAACACTCAAAAGGTAATAGGGAGTTTAAGCAAGTCGCTACGACGACCTCTACTACGGCGGTCGTGGATGCGGTGTCCTGGGGAGAGTACGTCTCGTAGCTCGCCAAATTTCAAGCTCGGTTCTTGCTCACTTGCTTTCGCTATAATTTATCAGCAACAGAATTCAATGGCCGGTAGTCAAGTAAGAAAACGGCCAATTTAAAAATTTCGTTTGCCAAGAAGAATATTGATAGTAAACATCATCAGAGGGTGATTCGTACACAAAACAGAAAACTACAGATGAAGATCGGAGTAAGCTGCTAGTGATGTTTCTTCTTGCGGTACCGCATTTAACAACAAATCAACAAATTCAGCGTTTTAGATAGTCTATTCTATTCTTGTTTAAACAACCTTCAGTGACATTTAGCTTTATTGCTAACAGTCGTGCTTACGGTTTTCGTCTAGCTTTGTTTGTACTGGCGGATTTTCTGCGGCCATGGCGCGGCAGAACTCATGGCACACTTGCTTGAGGATCGAGATCTCAAACTGAGAAAACGCAAAGAAAACGTATTCACTGGAAAACCAGAAGGCTCGAATACTTTCTTGATAAAGTGAAAGACAATCTATGATAGCTTTTAAAACCAGTCATCGTAAAAAATAAGGCAAGTGTCGACTTTTATACTCACGTAGTAGCGACTACGCCAGAAGACCGCTCTTCACGTCGTAGGATTTGGGCTACGGCATTCTCGTCCCAGAGCCCGTCGTTTCTTGGTCACTTGGTAGGGAAACGAGGTTACAAATTAAGCCGAGTGGCTCTGGGCACGAGAATGGGGCTACGGCGAAAGGTCATTTCTAAGCATGCGCACTGCGTCATTTCGAGGTTTTTTTACTTCCGGCCGCCGTAGTAGAGGTCGCCGTAGCGATTTGCTTTGCTCCCTAATAGCTTAAAACCAACGGCCATCTTGCCAGATCACCACTGTTTACAACCGAATTTGAATATTTCTTCTCGGTGCATTTCAGTTATGCATGATAATTCACTGCGATTAAAATAAACAAAGAATTTTACGAAAACAGAACTAGAACCATGACAATGATTTTCTGGAAAGCGGAAACAAAATGCATGTCTTCACTCGATCATAGTTTTTCAGTGATTTTAGCAGAAAAAGAGGCTAAAAAGAGAAAAAGGATGCCTCTCACAAATAGGGAGTCACAGGCACCCCAGGATCCCCCTAAATACCGTTCCACTGGAATGCTAACATTCTCATACTGCCTTACAGCTGCAAAAGGAGGTCTAAAATCTACTCTAGCTTTAAAGGTACAAACACTAACTCAGTTTCTACTCAGTTACATTATCAGTATTAGTAAAAGAAATTAGGAAATAATTTCACGCGCGTGAAAGGCTGGGTCGGTATTGCCTCGAATAAATTTCACTTTGAGATTGTATTGGTGGACAAATTTAGACCGTAACCCAGTTTTCTGCGTGACCTTGTAATGAAAGAAGCGATAGCGTCCCGAAAACAGTCGCATACTACGATTTAGTGACCGTTTGGTTGATATATGTACAAAGCGGTTCGTGTTATAAATGATGTTCCTTTAATGGAATCAATAACTCCACACTACACATCCTTAGGCCTTCTGAAATTTCCTGATATTGTTAAACTGAACACATGTATGCTTTTTTATGATTATTTCCACCATGAAAAGTTTCCTAATATACCTGTTTCATTAGTATCTGAACTACATAATTACAGTACCCGCAGTGCATCATCCAATCAAGTTGCAATACCTTTATTTCGAACTAATCTTAGGAGATTTTGCCCCAGCATTATTGGAAGTTTATTTTGGAACGATATTCCGCAATCCATTAGAGACAAACCATCTAAAAAAATGTTTTAAAAAGCACTTTTACGCTGGTACCTGGCTCAATACTAATGAATCAATATCCCTTCTATAACTTTCTGAGCTATTTTGTCATTTTTTTCCTTTCCTTTTTTATTAATAATCTTAAGTCCTTTGTTATACATAACTTTAAGGAGCACAATATTAGTTTATCTAGATGTGCCCCTCTCCTCTCCTTCCAATATACAATGTAATTCAATTTAAGTGTTGTAATTTCTATTTTACGCGTTTATTTCCTTTGTAAATCTTTATCTGTTACTATATTATTTTTCTCAGTTATATTTACATAACTATGTATCAGCTAGGAATTGGAGGAATAAATAAAATAAAAAATAATTAAAAATAAATAAATAAATGTACAACAGGTCAGATTAGGTATATGCAGATCTCCTTCACTTTAGTCACTGCCGCAGTAGCGGAGAGAGCCTCCAGGATTTGGTGTACTGTGAAGATAGTATACAATGTATTCACTGCAATTCCTCACTTGGATTTGGGTTTGCCACTCACAACATCCTGCAATGTAACTAAAACAGACTTGTCTTGTGACAATACCATCGGCTACGTCAGGATGCGTACCATTTAACCAGCCGGTTGCATGGGTGTTACACTTCCTTATAGACGGACATGAAGTAGTCATCATATTACCTGCGTCGCCTTGGAAACGAAACCATCCTGGACCGAGATTCGTGTCTTTTTTAGCGGGTTCGACCACATGAAATGATGGTTTCCTGTCGGCATCGGTCAGAGATGTGAAGTTATAACATTCTAATAAATAAATCATATATTAAAATAATAAATTTATTGATTAGAAACCTGTACTCGTCATAAAAGTTAGCCATAAATATTCTTCTACCCACAATTTGCGAATTTGCAGGGGTTGTCAATACATATGCGTTATTAGCCAAGTTCTTTATTGCACTTTTGTGAACTGAGACGAATTCGAAGTCAATAATAACGCAAAACGAGATTAATATCCCGCCATCTTGACCGAACGAGCTTGGCCAATAAGATAATTGTTCTTGCGGGACGAACGCGGGAAATCCCGAGCAGGCAAGTTAGGCTCATCTCGCCCGCTCGGGTAGCCAATCAGAACACCGAATGTGCTTCATCTTTCCCGCTTGCGGATTCAGCCATATAATATTGCTTGTTAGAATTTTGTGCCTTGTCTTGGTCTTGTTTCGTGGCTGATGGACCCAGTATTTCAGCCTTTTTTATTCCCATCCCGGAGAGTCCTTAGAGGCTTACCATGGTAGAAACTTTTGAAATTTTCAAAAAAAACTATTTTTTTGTTCAGATGTCTGTTTAAAAACCAGGGGCACCCAACGAGGATATAGTTCAAAACAACTCAACCGTAGCATTGTTGAACGTATTTTAGCATTTAAACGGTAGATATACGCATATTTTTATCCCCTAAAAACTTTTCATCTGTTCGGATTTCCTATATAGCTGAAAGTCTAGTGATCCGAAAATTATACGAATCAAAACTTACCTTTTCTAAAATTTCAGCCAGGAAAAGGCTCCCGAAAATTCTAGGTGGCCTTTTTTTAGGGTAAAAATCCGTTAAAAATGGGTAATTATACCATTTTGTAGAAGTTCGAAAATCCTAGGAGAGGCAGTCAAGCAAGAAATTTTGCAACAAGTGTTCCGAAAATTCTAGATCTCAAATCGTCTTCCGAACAGATATTTTCCGAAAATTGCCGTCGGGTGCCCCTGAAAAACGGAAAGAATTATTAACCGCCAGGCACAGAAAAACTGAAATATTAACCGTTCACCGTAAATACCCCCACCCCATTGAGACCCTCATATCACGGTTCAACAGCCCTACATTTTACATGTTTTAAGTATGTTAATGAACAATAACAGGAGCCGATTACCCAAAGTCCCAATATGTGATAAAACATTGAGACACCCTTTCCTGTTTTCTGACAATAATAACGATAAATCTGAATAGTAATTTATCACAATAGTGATATACTTTGAAGAACGTGGCAAATACTAACAGACGACTGTCTTAAACTGAGTCAGGGATAAAGTCATTGCACCTAGTCATCCAAGTCATTGACGAGAGCCTTCAAATTAAAGATAGGAACAAATCCAGAACCCATAACAGATAGAAATTTATGGATCCACATTTTGCCATATTGTTGTGTGCAAATCGATTATTCCGAAACAATAGCTATCAAGACCCACATAAATTCCAAACAGGTATTAAACACATTATTCGAAAGTGGTCAGATACATTAAGTATTAGTTCCTCACGATCGTTCTTGTAAACGCAATTGTGATCATGTTCATACCCAAATGATCAAAATGTTATATGAGAGTTTCTACCAGAAATAAACCTTACTTCGAATAAATGAACTAAAACGGGTAAAAGTTATAAATAAAGTATAAATATTGTTACATGGGGTTGTTGTGTTTCTTTCTCCGAAGTTTTAGCGCGATTTGATTTGTATAACATCCCGCAGTATAACTAAAACACAATCAGGTCAGATGATGTTATACTGATCCAATCGCGCTGGAACTTCGTAGAATAAAACACAGCGACACCAGGTAACAATATTTATGCTGATAACTTTCACCTGTTAAGTTCGCTTAAAATTAACGCGTTTTATTTCCCAAACAAACTCTCATATTACGAATGGGCCACCCGTGTACATATAACGCAGTCATATCTCCTCTACCAACTCTGTTTATATCGAGTAAAAATTTGAAGTTTATAGTTGATTAATTATTTTTGCTATTGTACAAAATATTACTGTAACTGCCTTAATGATACGTACTTTAAACACAACTACAAAACGTTTTAATAGGATTTTACCTGATGAATTCACTGTGCAGTTTGTCTTTCCATCACCTATGTATCCATGGTTACAGGAGCAATTAAACGAACCCAATGTATTCACACAGGAAGCCAAACTAGGAAGGCAATCATGGACTCCATCGTCACATTCATCGATATCTGTAAGAACAAAATGATTTTTGACAGTTTGATCTGAATCTCATTGTCAGTTTCGTGATCTTGCATAGGGTTTGCATACAGAACGCTTCAAGAGAAGCTAAAATCAAACTCAACAGACGAAAACACGAAATTAAAATATACAATTCTTTAAAGTATGTATGTCACCGTACAAAAAATTATTCATCTGTATCATAATCTAGTCATCTACTGTAGAAGGAAACTTTGGGAAACTGCTCCCACCAGTCCCTCGCTCCTGGATCACGCTTCACAGAGGGAGCCCATTGACAAAGGAATAGTGCATTTATCAATGAGTCAATGAGTCATTTTCATTCTACGCGTAAATTAAAACCTTGCATAAAAGATTGTCCCTTTTAATAAAGCTTCATTTTATTCATAATGTTTTATTTCCTGGTAAACCGCCATGGTGAAATCCTAGTAAACAGAGCTCGCCCAAAGCAAGACTCCCAACAACATCAATAAGACTCGATTCGCAAAGGCGCTTGAAACATAAATGACATAATACCACTACTAACACCATTTATCGCCATTGTTTATTCATCCATCAATTATTTATTGACTCAACACCAAGAAGAAGAGTCGGGGTTCGATTCCCTGGCGATTTTGACGGGCTGGCTCCGTTTGTCGTATATCAAATCTAACACTAGCTAACAGTTTTTCCTGATCACCTCAGCCGGTCTGTTTCTTACAGCATCATCATCGTTCTTCTGTTTCAGTTGTAAGCAAGTCTATTGAATTATTGAAAGTAGGCTCACATTTACCTTTCTCGCAGTTTTCTCCAGTGTAGCCAGATGCGCAAACACATCCGTACCTTTTGTCGGTGTATTTAAAATAGCACTTTCCGTTGTTAAGACAAGGATGGGTGTCGCAGATATTCTGATTGAAAAAAAAAGCAAACTATACTCCCTTTCCTCACATTCACATGCACAGTTTTCTTAGACGATAAATGTTTTTACATCCAGTATGTAGTGCAGTACATTTTGTTTGTTAGGACTTGCTGTTTGTTGGTTTTACCGAGACAGGTGATATTGATTTGGCTTATGTTTGTTCAAGCTTAAGGTGGCTCGATAGGGTTTTTCAGGGTCAATACCTCCCAAGTTTGCGTATAGACTACGTTGCTATTAACGACCATTTGAAAAAGTTATCAGCACAGCTGTAGTAGATAAACTTGTTCTGATCAGGGTTTCCATGACTTCGGAGTTGTCATAGCAACGAAATGACGTCATTAGCTATTATACTTGCAGCCTTTTTTCTCGGCACTGGGGATTTTTTTTCCAAAATTGTTCGCAAGAGCTTTTTCCTCCAATATAACTGCCTCGATGTTCGTGAAGTTTGAGCAAAATCCATGAAAGCGTTTTCAAAATATTTATGAGATAAAATTTTCAAGGCTAGAAATACGGTGGCTCGAGACCTAGAATTATCGATATATTATGCATTACAGCTATTAAAATCGTTTTACGAAAACATTTACCTACTCTCTAAAAATTGTGCAAAAACATATGTTTTCAGTTTTTTAATTAAAACTTGTTAAGGATGGTGTCTTGTGCAAATCTAGTGGTAGTGAGTTCCACAGTTTAGGGGACGCAAACTGAAAAAGCATGTCGCAGGTGTTTTTGTACGACTTTTTGCCTTTCCCAGTTTTTCTTAGCACCAATGTGCGTTACAAAAAAGACCATAAGAAAATGGTCCAGAGACACTAAACTAAAGCTGCAGTGAAATTTTATAGCAGTAAGTGATTGGCCATCGAATAGGGCTAGGAAAGAAATGGGATAAAACTTGATCTTTTCTAAGATCTACGGTTACGAAGATGAAGATGAAGTCGGAAAAGTTTGTTTTTAAAGTCAGTTCTTTAAACCTCTTAACACTGTTATATAGTATTCTCATCTCAAGCGAATATTGTGGACATTAACAGTCATGTGTCGCAAAAAGAGATGAAAAACCTGGTGTGGTTTGCTCTCCTCGCTATTAAAACAATTTCATGCCATCTTTCTCTCGCTCCCCTAAGAGAAAATAATGAAACGCGTTGTTGCTTTGTTCTTCCCTCGTCTTTCAGTGACCAAGGCATGTAACTATTATTTTTCAGTTCCCTCTTGCCATCAAAGCAGAGTGGTCGAGCGACGGTTAGAGCGCTGGAACTGTGATCCGGAGGAGCCGAGTTCAATCTTCTCTCTCTTCCCTGACCGCTAACCGGATTTGTTCTCGAGTTCATCTCCTCGGATACCCTCGTAAAAAGCCAACTGGTTTACCTCCGGCCAGTTTGTGGACCACAATAAAATTAATCGTTAACCAGTAATTGTAATTATAAAGTTATTTTTTTCATATAATTTAGTAAATGGTTAGGGTTAGTGAGTTTTATAAGCGAGATAATTTTACTATCGACCAACTACTAAACGCTTCTATAAGAGGAACTTTAAAAACGATTGTTTTTATTTTAGTTTAAGATAAAAGTAGTTTCACTCACCGGAATATGAAAGTGATGAAATTCCTTGCTGGTGATGAATTTGTCTGAGTTGTTATACTTGTCCGATGCGAGTAGTTCACAGAGAAATTTTCCGTTGACGTCAGGGAAGGTAGCCATGTTGTAGGAGAAACATGAGGGAATTTTTAGACAGGCGAAGGCGCAATCGTCTTCTTCTTGAATAAGATTCCGTCCAACACTGGTGATGTTCAGGTAGGAAAATTCATTCATCATGAAGTTAACATATAAAAATTCACCAATGGATCCCTCGCTGAAAGCTTTTTTCAGAGAAAACGAACAAATTGAGACTATAAGAAATATAAGACAAAAATATACCCGACTTAGAACAATGTGAAAAAGAACTCAGAGTTCGTGTACCTTCAGAGTCATTTGGAAGGGTTGAAAATACCCCCATTAAGAACAAGTAGTTTCTCAAAACTGCAGGGTAATTGTCCATCTTTCTTCGCCTCTTTTTCTTCCTGTGCAATTCTCTTGCTTGTCTGTGTTTAAATAAATAACTTCTTAACTACATCACTTAAGTGCGTTTGATGTGTAACCTTAAACTACGGCAACGGGACACAAAGGGATAAAAAACAATTTCCATTTAATAATATCTAACTAACAATTCCGTGTGACAACCCGACTCTCGACAAAAAAGCGAGCGGTTAATGCTTAATAATGTGGTGAATTCAGCTCAGTCATTTTACGTTCGTTTTCGAGAGCATAGCCTTTTATTTTTTCGGCTTAAAATGATTCTTGTACCTAAATGCTGGAGAAGACTCTGTTAAGTAGTTTATATTTTCTTCCTAACAAAAATAACCTCGTCCATTTATTAAATATTAACGAAATGCAGCTGAGAATGGATTTGAAATATAGATGGCCCTCAGCAGAGTTGTAAATTTTCTAAACTCTCTCAGGGCTTTTCACGGGTAATTACAACTCTACTTGGGGGATTTTTGCCAAACTGGTAATGGAGCAATTTGAATTAAATTACAACCTTTTCTATTAGAATGTTGTTTTTCCAGCCCAGGCAAAATATTCTTATTTTTCCTACGATTTTATGCTAAAAATAAGATATTCTTGGATTGTTTTTAAAGACGTCAAAGAAAATGCTAAAATTCTGCATCAGACGTCAAATCCTGTCAGATGCAAACATAACGAGCCGCACCGTCTTAGCAACCTAAAAAATTTTGTTTATCTTGATACTGGATACTGGATACTCAGAAGCTTGTAACATTCACTATTCCATTTATCTCTGATCATATTTCGCATCTAATACGATAGAGGCGTCAATTTTCGCGCCATCATGTCATCATTCTAGGGCGAGAAATTTAATTAAAGCGCGGCATTCAACAAATGTACGGCTCAGGTTTCGGCTAAAATTATTCAGTGCCGTCAAAGAAAAAAACATATTATTAAGGTCTGCGCATAAAGTCGATCACATTGCTAACACAGACAAAAACGTTTAAATATCTCCTACAAAATGAACGGCTGAGTTTGTTTTTTCTACGGGTCAAACTTCTACTATATATGATTTTAACGCCTGGGAAAAAGACATAATTGAAAAAACGCATATATATTTTTGCAAACAGTCCTTAGGCGTAAATAAACAATGTCCAAACGTCGCTGCTAGAAATGAACTCGGTAGATTACCGCTGAAATTAACTATAGATACCTCAATTATTAAATTTTGGATTCATTTACAAAATATGCCAGATAAAAACAGCAAAACAATGTCTACAACTCTCCCAGGAAATGGCCGATAACAACCAGCCAGGTTTGATGCAGAAAATAAAAACTATATGTAGCAAGTACAACGCAACCGCCATAACATTGAATGAAAACAACGAAAAAGTCTTCACCTCTTACATCAAGCAAAACATCAATAATGCTCTAACTGAGCATCAACTTACCCTCGTTAAAACAAATAGAAAATTGAATTTTTATACTACCTTTAAGAACGATAATAAAAAAGCAGAATTCTTAAATGTGATTAAAAACCCACTTCACAAAACAGCACTCAATAAATTTCGACTAGGAAATCATCGATTACATATTGAAACAGGCAGACACACAGTACCTAAAACTCCCGAAAATTTAAGAATATGTTATCTATGTCAGACAAATGAAGTTGAAAATGAACTTCATTTTCTATTCTTCTTCAAACTTTATGACAATTTACGTTTAAAATTCTTCAGTGAAATATCTGATAGATATACACTTTTCAAGGACTTAGATGTGACTTCAAAACTTTTATTTCTCTTTAATAGTATAGATCCCTCTGTTTGTAGATCAATTGCTGCTTTTGTTTTTGAATGTATGCGTTACAGACATGATATGTTATTTCAGAAAAGAATATAATCTTTTATTTTGCTATATATTTATAAATGATATATTTGTACTTTATTCATAAATATTAGATAGGTAATGCCATGTATAGATATGGAAATACCTTAATAAATTGTTGTTGTTGTTGTTATATCCCAGAAGCGCTCAGGCATAATAATATGCCAGGGCTTCTACCTGGAAGAACCAGAGAGGATATAGAACAACTGCCTAATTTTTTTTTTTTACGGCTACGGGTCGAAGTACTAAACGTGTTATATATCCTAGAAGCGCTCAGGCATAATGATATCATGCCAGGACTTCTACCTGGATGAACCAGAAAGGATATAGAACAACTACCTAGTTGTTTTTTACGGCTACGGGTTGAAATGCTAAACGTGTTATATATCCTAGAAGCGCTCAGGCATAATGATATCATGCCAGGACTTCTACCTGGATGAACCAGAAAGGATATAGAACAACTGCCTAAATTTTTTTTTACGGCTACGGGTCGAAATGCTAAACGTGTTATATATCCTAGAAGCGCTCAGGCATAATGATATCATGCCAGGACTTCTACCTAGATGAACCAGAAAGGATATAGAACAACTACCTAATTGCTTTCTTACGGCTACGGGTCGAAATGCTAAACGTGTTATATATCCTAGAAGCGCTCAGGCATAATAATATGCCAGGACTTCTACCTGGATGAACCAGAAAGGATATAGAACAACAGCCTAATTTTTTTTTTACGGCTACGGGTCGAAACACTAAACGTGTTATATATCCTAGAAGCGCTCAGGCATAATGATATCATGCCAGGACTTCTACCTGGATGAACCAGAAAGGATATAGAACAACTGCCTAAATTTTTTTTTACGGCTACGGGTCGAAATGCTAAACGTGTTATATATCCTAGAAGCGCTCAGGCATAATGATATCATGCCAGGACTTCTACCTGGATGAACCAGAAAGGATATAGAACAACTGCCTAAATTTTTTTTTACGGCTACGGATCGAAATGCTAAACGTGTTGTATATCCTAGAAGCGCTCAGGCATAATGATATCATGCCAGGACTTCTACCTGGATGAACCAGAGAGGATATAGAACAACTACCTAATTGCTTTCTTACGGCTACGGGTCGAAATGCTAAACGTGTTATATATCCTAGAAGCGCTCAGGCATAATAATATGCCAGGACTTCTACCTGGATGAACCAGAAAGGATATAGAACAACTGCCTAATTTTTTTACGGCTACTGGTTGAAATGCTAAAGGTGTTATATATCCTAGAAGCGCTCAGGCATAATGATATCATGCCAGGACTTCTACCTGGATGAACCAGAAAGGATATAGAACAACTGCCTAAATTTTTTTTTACGGCTACGGGTCGAAATGCTAAACGTGTTGTATATCCTAGAAGCGCTCAGGCATAATGATATCATGCCAGGACTTCTACCTGGATGAACCAGAAAGGATATAGAACAACTACCTAATTGCTTTCTTACGGCTACGGGTCGAAATGCTAAACGTGTTATATATCCTAGAAGCGCTCAGGCATAATAATATGCCAGGACTTCTACCTGGATGAACCAGAAAGGATATAGAACAACTGCCTAATTTTTTTACGGCTACTGGTTGAAATGCTAAAGGTGTTATATATCCTAGAAGCGCTCAGGCATAATAATATGCCAGGACTTCTACCTGGATGAACCAGAAAGGGTATAGAATAACTGCCTTTTTTTCCTACGCGTCGAAGTTGTAAACGCGTTATTCTTAGAAGGGCTCAGTCTTAATAATATGCCAGGTTTCCAGCGACTGATTGTAGCTGATTTTGCGGTGCGCAAGAATGGATAATTTACCCGACTTGTAAACAGATATTTCCTTCAGCCGATTGTGTCTCATGCAGGAGAATGTCATGTCTGCGTTGTTTTGTTTCTACTGAAGTTTTATCAAAGAAAGCTTAAGCGAAAATAGGGAGATCGCAATTTATACTCTTACGAACTATAAATTAGGGCTGACCTGGAAGACGCGTTGAATTGTGCCGCCATCCTTCAAAATATAATCTGGCTGCGTTTAGGGAGACAATTTCCTCTTCCATCCAGATTTACTTGGTATATGTGTTTGCGAGAATCTTCAGACAAAGAATTGGGTATACACTGATTCGAATAACTTGGCGATACTAAGTGCTTAAGTCTGCTTACCGATTACAACATGTTTTGGAAGTATCGAGAAGCGCGCCAAACGAGGTTGTCACAGCGTTCTCGAGCGAACACGGCGCGACCTGGATTGATAAAATTACCATTACATGCAGCTATCATGCCAGTGATTTCTCCTTTCGTCGCATAGTGAATAGTTTGTGAGCACATCCTCGACTCTCGAAACATTTGTCTTGCGCCGCTTTCGAAGTTGCTTCTCCCGCGAACCATAGGTAGATTTCCCGCTTAACATAATGTTTGATAATTTATGCAAAAGTTGACCTCGTGAAAGTCAGCAGTGCATTAATCGACTCAAAAATAAACAGACTTCCTACAGGGTTTTGAACACGGTTTTAATTAAAGTACTTTACGAGCGCTGCGGTAGTTGACCGCAGCAGTGTTACGGTGATGGATACTCAACTGGATGATTACGTCACTTCATAGCAACCAGACAGTACAAATTTTTTAACTTCCGGAGCGCTGAGGCTCGTAGACTAAAGGAAATCAACATGCCTGAAACCATCTTCATGACCTCTCAATGTAAAGCCGCAGCTGCCAAAAATATTTTAAAATGACAAATTCAAGAATCCACAACATCATAATTTAACCGCTTGAAAGTAAAAAAACTGAACAAATGGCATTTTCACACGAGGTAAAAGTCGTGCAGGCCTACCGGCCGTTCCATTCAAGGGGCACTGCAGTGACTATAAATTAACTCCAGCATTAGGGGAATAACCTGTGAAAACTCAAAAAGTCAACAACCAGAAACCTATATCGATCTCCCAGTTCTGTTATCAGTTCTAGTATAGTGCTTATTCGGTGGACAAGTGGACAAAACCATAAAAATAACGCTTGATACTGTCCAAAATATAGAACATGTAGCCTTATACTCTGCACGCGGAAGGCGGTCATTTTGCAACAGACGATTGCTTGACAAAAATCCGGCGGCCCGTCTCCACATTAAACATGAAGAAGCTAGAATATCTCGAAAATTATTTTAAGACCGGAAAACATTTTTCACGAGAGATATTCCAAAGTGAAGATGATAACAAAAAGCAGAATTCCCCAAAAATTGACAGGTACATCAAAAGAAAAATCTCGCTTTCTCTAACATTTCAAATCCATTTTTTATCACCCTATGCAGAGGGTCTCAATGGGGTGGTGGCTTTTACGGTTATCGGCTAAAATTTTGGCTCTTTTACGGCTATCGGTTAAAAGTTGAACGGTTAAATATTAATCAACTTGTATTTTTTGTATCTTTAAAGCAGATGAAATAAGCTATTCTTTTGAAAAATTTTAACATTTGATAGATCATATTTTTTATAAAGTATTCCACTTCTAATATTATTTTACGCATAGAAATGTCAATAGTCAATTTGAAAATAGTCTTTGTGAAAAAGCAAAAGCAGACACACGAACGCCCAGCTCAAGGCAGGGGATCGACATTCATTTATAACAGAAATGACCGTTTTCACACTAGAGATAGACTGTTCACAGTCCTCTATTTTTCCGTAAGATCATCGAGATCGAGTGCTTTCTGTTACGGGCTGCCAACTTGCATAAGTGTTAAAACTACTTAGGGGGCGGGGGCGGATAGGAGGAAGCTATAATCCCCGACGCCAGCCCCCTCGGTACATTTGAAAATCAAGATACCCGTGACGGTAAGACGTGGTATATCTAAACGATCTCACGAAAAAATAGGGGACTGCGAACAGTCTACACTAGAGACAGATTATTCGTGTGAGAAGGGTTATTCGAGTCAGATAGGTAATACGTCTTAATTTGAAAATGAAATGATTTTAATTTTGAATGAACAATCCGCCTGACTTTATCCGTTAATTTTGACGGACAGTTTGAAGATGGATTATCCGTGTGTACAGCCGCCCTCTCCCCTCAGAAAAAATCGGAGAAGGGGTGTCTGTGGCGGAGGGGGACGACTGTACAGACCTGTACACGGGCTAGTCTCAGACGGACAATCCATTTCTAGCTCTAGTGTGAAAACGGCCAACAACAAAATGCCTGTGTCCAGTGTTTTTAATGATAGCGAAGGACTGTACAGAACGACTGCCTCCGTTGCCTTGTCTGTAGGCCTCATTATTCCGCGCGGCACAGTGCGTTTCGGGTCACGTGTCCGAGCGAGTTTTTTTTCTCAGATACGCCACCGAAATACCCTGACCGAGATTGCGCGGGAAGACGACGTACAGGGACTAGGCATGGCAATGTCTACCGTAGCTTCAGAGAAAAACAACTTGGAATTGTTGTTTACCGGCAACGTGTTTTACAAACAGTGGCATCTCTGCGTGTTGTTTCACTAGTACTTCAGGGGCACGACCCCCTGAAACTCTCAAATATTAATCCCCAGCGAGAAGCCAGATTTTTGCTATGGAAAAAATTAGTTCACCGAGAGAGCGGTGGAAATGGAGCGTAGGTCTAGGTCAACACCTAAAAGGCGCTTGGTCTAACGTGGGAGTACGGAGTTCAAGTACCCGGGAAATAAAAAACGCAACCATAAGTGAGTTTAGCACCTTCCTTAAAATCAACAAATCTAGGGAACAATTTATTTTACGGTTAACTCTTTTTTACCCTATTTACGGCTAACGGTTAAAACTTTTCAATTTTTACGGCTATAGACTAAATTTTTGGCCGTTTTACGCCTATCGGTTAACCCCATGGAGACCCTCTATGCAAAAGCCTTCTAGGTTGTTGTGTTGCAAAAAGACGAGCAAAGACTGCTGGAAAACGCGAAACACAGCAGATTTCCACGCCAATTCGAATCCACTCGAGGATATTTCTAACCCGCCATGCTGTGACGTCACCCTATTGTTTCGCACATTTCCAAAAGCTCTGGACGATTTAGGCAAGCCTAAAGGCAAAGCTTCCGTTTAAATAATCATGAATATCGAATAAAGTTCGATCACAATAGTAGGCTAGGAAAATAATTCTTGCCCAAACTACATTTACGCCTCTTTTGCGAATTATTGGTTAGCCCCTAAAAGGCTGCTTTTGAAATTCACGATACCCTTCAGGGTCCTTCAGAGTCAGGCATTTTACAGGTTACGATTTCCAGGGTCGATGTCTAGCCCCCGAAATGACCCCGACCCCGAAGTGATCCCCAACCCTGAAACGATCCCCAATTCGACCCCGAAATGATACCGACTTCGAAATGATCCCCATTTCTCTTCACCGACTCCGAAATGATCCCCAATTAATTCCTGGAATGGCGGGAATGGTATATTCCGCTACGGAATTATTACAAGTCCGTTGTAGCGTTTACGTTCTTGAATCGCATTTAACATTGCATTACAGTTTGTGCGATTTTTTAGCGCTTTTGTCATGTAATGGCCTTTATGTCTACTTAGCATTTTCAACATCATTTTAAAATTTTAAAAAGTGTTAAACCACCATTTTAAAAATTCATTATATAAGGCATGCAGTTTTAGCATCGTCTTTACAATTTAACATCCATGCAGTTTTCTCTATAACCTGGACTATAATGACCGAATTATCTAAAAAAAATGTAATGTTTCTTGATGTTATCAGTTGCACTGGTATTGCTAAAAATATACTAGACTTTGTAAATAAATAATATTTTTGTTTAATCCAGTTCAAAGTGTAATCCCAAATTAATGTCATTAAAGAATGCGGGCAAGTGAAGATTATTAGTGAAACTTTAATTAATGTTGTACTCTGTGCTCAATCCTAATCTAGGATACCATTCCATTCAAAGAATTAATTAGCGATCATTTCGGGGTCGGGGTGAGGAGAAATGGGGACCATTTCGAGGTCGATTTGGGGATCATTTAAGGGTTGGGGATCATTTCGAAGGCTGTACATCGATCTTTCTATCGAAAGGGAAAACCTAAATCCATGGTTACAAGAACAATTAAACGAATCCAATGTATTTACACAGGAAGCCAGACTAGAACGGCAAACATGGAGTCCATCGTCACATTCACCGATATCTTTATTAAAGAAAAGATTTTCCACAGTTTGACGGATCTGAATCTCATTGTCAGTTTTCGTGATCGTGCATACAGAACGCTTCAAGAGAAGCTAAAATCAAACTCAACAGAGGAAAAACTAAATTAAATAATTCAACAAAGAAAACCTAAATCAAAAATTAATTGCGCCGATTTTTTTTTTTGTTTTTTTTTTTCGATTCTCCGTAAGCTTAACTTTCCTTTTCATGATCGGGCCGACAAAAGGTTCCTTGTAAATCATCAGCCTTTACATTTATACACCTCGATATCTGACAGTAACTTTTACAAATTTTCCTCTGAGGACAGAGCTAGGACAACAAATAATTTATTATTTAACATTTTCCCCTACCAATGACCACAATTCTGCAGTCCGCGCGGTACGTATTGTGCCGTGCATTCACGGCGAAATGTGCGCTAGACTTACAAGTTAAAAACGTTACAACACCTAAAAACGTTTTTCAAAAAGGGGAACTTTGGCTAGCAAGTTAGGAGCCTGTCGATAGAATGAACAACAACTCTTTTATGTACACATTTAAATTTCGGCGAGGATGAAGATATCCCGCCGGGTGTAGCTAAAGCGTAAACAGACGCATACAACTTCCTTCAAGCGAAATTCCAAGCCAGAAAACCTATAGCCTGCGAAAAATGCCGTTTCTCCTCGCCCTTCGCCGTTGGGGACTTTTCGCGCGAAACGTTCTCAGCGGCGAAGAGCGAGGGGAAACGGCTGTTTCCGCAGGCTACAGAAAGCCAGAAAGCACAACGCAAAATTCTTGACCGACATTAAAAACATAAATAAAATTCTATGACTGAACTTGTACAAAACAAAAGTTTTTTTTATCAAGAAGGCAGGTATTTCCTTTGGTTTTGTTTCTTTTTTGGCCAGTTTCTCCTCTGGAAATATAGCGAATACTAGATGAACGTACCTCGAAGCAGAGCTTTGGCTCAAAGCTTTCTTTTTTGTGAGTTCAGAATGACCTCCATTTGTTATATTTCGTACTTTGCGCTTGCGCAGTTTCTTCGCACTAGCTTAGTGTTGCGCTTCACTGCTCGAATTTGCCTTCTAAATACGTGAAACCACGGTGCATTACAGCTCTCTGGTTGGCTTGACTAGCTTAATGACTCTTAATAGATAGAGCGTTACGTCCAGTGATCGCAAAAGTCAGGGTTCCATTCACAGTTAAGCCTGAATTTTTTCAGGATCTTTTCAGTGTCAACAGCTTTGGTTGTTTATTCAACTGCGAGGATCATGTTCACTTTTGCGTCCCCAGTTTCTGATGCACAACTAGACTTTCAGAAATGTCCTCTGTCTGATATCATATGGCGCAGTCTATAAAGCTTCTTGTTGTTGTTTTTTTGTTTTTTTGTTTCGAAGGCGGTTTTTATTGGGAAACGCCGAGGTGTAGTTAGCGAGTTAATGAGAACATAATACAGCGGTTTGCGGAATAGGCAGCTGCCGGCCTATATAATACACTTTTTTGTAACAGGATGTCATGACAATAGAACATATGCTCACCAAATATAAAATGTCCAGATTTCAATGGAAAAATTTATTTCCTCTTTCGGCGATAGTATCATGCAATAGGAAAAGAGTGGGCTATTACGTCAACGTTTTGCTTTCAGTTCATTGTTTGAACCGTGTCACATGAAAAGTTACAACGCTTTCAAAAAAATTTACGCTTTAAACACACCTACACACTTTAATAAACATCATATATACAACAAGCGTTTGTATGACCAGCCCCACCCGACATAAGCTTTTCTAATCGAGTCAGGTGGGATTAAAACTACTATAAAAGCGAAATTACAATTCTATGAAACGATTTATCTAAAACTATTATAAATAAAAGGTAATAGCTTAAAACCAGCGGCCATCTTGCTAGTTCACCACTGTTTACAACTGAATCCGAATATTTCTTCCCGATGCATTTCAGAAATTATGCATGATAACTCACTGATTGAAATAAACAAAAATTTTACTAAAACAGAACTAGAACCATGACAATGATTTTCTGGAAAGCGGAAACAAAATGCATGTCTTCACTCGAACGTAGTTTTTTAGTGATTTTAGCAGAAAAAAGAGGCTAAAAAGAGAAAATGATGCCTCTCACAAATAGGGAGTCACAGGCACCCCTGGATCCCCCTAAATACCGTGCCACAGGAATGCTAACATTTCTCACAGACCTTACAGCTGCAATAGGAGGTCTAAAATCTACCCTGGCTTTAAAGATACAAATACTAACTCAGTTTCTACTCAGTTACATTATCCGTATTTGTAAAAGAAATTAAGAAAAAATTTCAACGCACGTGAAAGGCTGGGTCGGTATTGCCTCGAATTGCACTTCGAGATTGTATTGGGGGACAAATTTAGACCGTACCCCAGTTTTCTGTGTAACCTTGTAATGAAAGAAGCAATAGTGTCCCGAAAACAGTCGCATACTACGATTTAGTGACTGTTTGGTTGATATATGTACAACAGGTCAGATTAGGTGTATGCAGATCTCCTTCACTTTAGTCACTGCCGCAGTAGCGGAGATAACCTCCAGGATGTGGTGTACTGTGAAGATAGTATACAATGTATTCACTGCAATTCCTCACTTGGATTTGGGTTTGCCACTCACAACATTCTGCAGAGTAACTAAAACAGACTTGTCTTGTGACAATACCATCAGTTACTTCAGGATGCGTACCATTTAACCACCCGGGTGCAGCGGTGTTACACCTCTCTCTAGGCGGACATGAAGTAGTCATCATACTGCCTGCGTCGCCTTGGAAGCGAAACCATCCTGGGCCGAGATTCGTGTCATTTTTAACAGGTTCAACCAGATGAAATGATGGTTTCCTGTCAGCATCGGTCAGAGATGTGAAGTTATAACATTCTAAAAAGAATAATGAGTTTATTGATTAGAAACCTGAAGTCGTAATAAAAGTTAGCCATAAATATTTTTCTAACCACAATTTGCCATGCAGGGATTGTCAATATACATGTGTTATTGACCAATTTCTTTTTTGCGTTTTTGTGAACCGAGACAAATTCGAGGTCAATAACAACGCAAAAGAGAACGAGATTAATATCCAGGCAACTTGACCGAACAAGTTTGGTCAGTAAGAGAATTTTTTCTTGCGGGACGAACGCAGGAAATCCCGAGTAGGTAAGTTGGGCTCATCTTGCCCGCTCGGGGAGCCGATCAGAACGCAGAATTCGCTTCATCTTTCCCGCTTGCGGATTCAGCCATATAATATTGCTTGTTAGAACTTTGTGCCTTGTCTTGGTCTTGTTTCGTGGCTGATGGACCCAGTATTTCAGCCTTTTTTATGCCCATCCCGGAGAGCTGTAAAGTAAAGCATATCGAGTAAAAATTTGAAGTCTATAGTTGATTAATTACTTTTGCTATTGTACAAAATATTAATGTAACTGCCTTAATGATACGTACTTTTAACATAACTAAAAAACTAATGAAGTGATGCGTAATGAATACCCCTTAATGTGAATGTGAATTTGAGATAGAAAGGCACCACACTGAGGACTACGTCCCGTACCATTAACTTACGAACATTGAGTGGGTTCTTTAACGACGTGGGTCACATAATTTTTATATGAGCAAGACAGGTGGTAAG
Source organism: Porites lobata (assembly GCA_942486035.1). Taxonomy (NCBI): domain Eukaryota; kingdom Metazoa; phylum Cnidaria; class Anthozoa; order Scleractinia; family Poritidae; genus Porites; species Porites lobata. The sequence goes on along the minus strand of CALNXK010000109.1, from coordinate 1,764,072 downwards.
ACGGGGGATATATTTTATCGTCCTTTTCCTAAAAGACTAGAACGTCGAGCCCTTTGCAGATGTCATAACAAAGGCTGCACTTTCTCCTCAGTATTCAGTAAAGACCCTGAGAGTCGGTTACTTAAACAAAGTCTAACTTAGACCAGCGCGGTTTTAAGGCTCTCGGTAGGCCTCCTTTCCCTCCTCCTCCTCCTCCTCCTGCGTTTGTACAGGGTGTTTAATTTAAGTAGGGGTTGTAGATGAATGGTTTTCTAGTCCGGCTAAGCCCTCTTGACGCTGTGAATAGCAAACGATGTTTAGGTGTGCGTTGGCCAAATTTTAAAGGGCCTAAAAGGCAGTTTGTTAAACAACGTCTAAACACTGTTTTAATAACCGGCTCTGAGTGTTTAATTGCCCATGCTTCCAATTCATCAACGTTTGTCCATCAGTAAAAAAAAACGTTGTTTGTGTATAGTACCACCTGGGCTGAGCCCTGAGGAGTCTGGCAAATTATCAACTTGTTTAGTTCTGTACACGTTTTCCAAATAAGTGTTTGACACGTAGTCAATCGTTTCAATTGACCACATGGAAATATTTCTGAGTCTGAACTGGACTATAAAACTGAAAAAAATAAGGAGTTATTGTCAAAGTATGTATTCGTTTACTAAATTTAGTTAAAATGGCACTTATTGTCTGAATCATGAAATGTGGATTAAACAAAGCCTTTACAATTTTCTTGTATGAATAATTGCGAGGCAAATGACTAGACTAACCAGGCCTTACCCCGACCTACGTTTGGTCAATCACCTGAGATACTGTCTATGATTGAACTCTGTAATGAAAAATCCCAAAACGTTTGCTAGAGTGTTACGAAAATTGCGAAAATAACGAAAATAACAAAATTTTGCAGGGCCTTTAACATGCGAATCAGAGGCCAGGGAAGGCCCCCGAAGAAACAGCCAAAATTACGAAAATTGCGAAAATAACGACAAAAAAGATCGAAGGCATATTCTCCCATGTTTCTCCGTCTTTGCAATCAAAATTTACACGGCGTACTTCACTTAGCGTTGCATAACAGCAATGTTGCTTCGAGGATGTGTTATTCAGTGACGTATCCTCACCTTCAGATAAGGGGAAGGGGGGAGGGGGGGTCTCCGCCACTGTTATTATGTACAGAACAAAGGGAGAAACATTGTGACATATTCGCATAAAGATCTGACGAAAAAACACGAAATTTGTGAATTTTGCAATTTCCGTTAAAATTGTAAAATAGGCAGCGCCGCTTTGAAAAGGATAAAAATTTGGTTGAATTGTCCTAAAGCCATGACTAAAAATCGTGAATATTGTGAGTTTTGCAGTTTTCGCAAGGCCATCACGAAAAATCGTTCATTTTGTAAATTTCGTTGCAGAGTGCAGTCCTGCCGACATAAGAGAATTACCTTGAATAATTGGGAAATTTAAAATTGGCGGGGCTTTACTTCTTTAAGGTATTTAGTGCTGTTTGTAAAGAGTAGGGTACGTGGTCCGCGATGTGGGGATCTTTCTCGAATTCGCACTGGATTCACTTTAGGGGCATTCATTGCTCATTACTTCACAATTGCAAACTGCGTCTGAGCAGTGTGGCAGAAGTCCCACCAACAGATAGTGCAAATTATCGGTGATTAGTCTTGGAGGGCAGGGGTAGCCTGCGAAAACATCCGTTTCTCCTCGCTCCTCGCCGCTGGGGACGTTTCGCGCGGAGGAAAACGCGAAACGTCCCCAGCGGCGAAGAGCGAGGAGAAACGAATGTTTTCGCAGGCTAGGGCAGGGGAGGCTTGCGGGGTGGATAATAGGATATTTACAATAAAGAATTTACAACTCTCATCATCATCTTCATCAAATGAGATAACATTAAGCTGGTGGGGTTGTGTTATGCACAAGATAGTTAAAATTGTATATGGTATGAAACTACAATTCTCCTAAAAATAATATTGCATGAGGAATTATGCAAGGTAATTTGACACTGCTAACTGTTTCAACTGTAGGTCATTAATGTTAAATGAAAGGGACAAATGAACGAAGTTGTTTTCGTCAAGAAGTAGCGTTTGAAAGAATTGTCAAACATTTAGTTAATAGGGTAATTTTAATCGCTTGAAAATATGAAAAAATAATGTTACTCTCTACAACGAACGTATATTAAGTGAGCATCAGAATTTCTCACGGTACGCTCTTTTTTCTCTCCTTTTGTGGTTACTCACAAACATTGCGATGACCTGTTCGTCATTGCGATCTGCAACAAATCTATACATAGTCGGAAGCACAGCTTTTTAGCAGTTTCTCTAGTTCAGCAAATTTTAAGGTACCGATGTTAAATTTCCTAATTATGACATTCAATTTGAGCAAACGTAAGGACGGGGCAATGCCAAGTTGGTCTGGTCATTTGCATCTCATGACCAATTATTCATACAAGAAAATTGTGGAAGTTTTCGTTCCATCCACATTTAATCTTCAGGAAAAAGTGTCATAAACGAATATATACTTCATCAATCACTTTTGCTGCGCCATTTTGATATCAGGAATTTAATAGTGGTTTTGCAACATTGCTGCAAAACGAGTTGAATAGCGATGTCGCGCGTTTTACCATCCACGTTCAAAACAGAAAAATGGTTGCAAGGTTTTTGAGGGTGGTAAAACGGGTAACATCGCTATTCAACTCGTTTTGCAGCAATGTTATCTTTACTGCACTGGGCAACAATTCATCGCAATTGATATATTCTGATGCTGAATTAATTATATTCTACTCTCTGCAACGAACATATTTTAAAAGTTAATTCTAAAAGTTTTATTAAATAAACCCCAGCTAAAAAAGAAACTACAACGCACAGTACATAACCTGTCAATCACGTGAGACTCGAGCTCGATCCTGACGATCTTGAGAAAAAATAGGGGACTGCGAAGAGTCAGGCTTTTGTCGCCAGCACTACTTAAACCGTTGCCTCTTATTATTATTTTTTTTTTAATTGTAAGTCTCATGCAGCCTGTTTATTTATTTTTCTAGGTATCACAATTGCAATATTTCAACTAGGGTTTACAATATTGAAAGTGAAATTTTAAATGCTTTTAAAGTCAAATCCATTTCAGTAGTAGTTCCAAAGTCGATCCGGTTAAAGAATAGTTTCAATGGTTTACTGTGGTTCCAGAAGTTCCGGTTAAACAGTAGTTCCAATGGTTTACAATGGTGGACTATGATTCCAAGATGCTCTTGATCTGGTTAAACAGTAGTTTCAAGCGGTTAAACGGTAGTTCCAAGATTCTCTTGAGCGGTTAAACAGTGATTCCAAGATTCTCTTGATCTAGTTTAAACAGTGGTTTCAATCGGTTAAACAGTAGCCTGTGAACAGGCCTTTGGTCGAGGGGGGTGGGGAGAGGGAAAAGCGAAAACTTCTTTAGTTCTAGCCGCCGAGGTCAAATATTCATCTCGCAATATAGCGCTTAAAGCAGCACGGGACGGCGAAAAAAACATGACACATGACTCAGTTAACATTTTCTTTAAACTTTTATTGAAAAATTTGCTTTAAATCTGCATTTTGGAACAAAATTATAGCCACCGTATTGTTTACATGTATTTCTTCTATAAATAACAAAAGATCGTTGCTCAGATTTCCATCAACAACGGGCCCCAGTAACAGAGGGTGGTCTGCCTGTGTTCAAACGGTACTAAATTCACTTTGATCCGAATCCGTGTCCAAGAGTCCAATCCAAGATGGCGTCTTCGATGAGATCGATGATTTCAAGTTTTCGCGATTTTACCTCCAATCGTCAAGGATACAATTTTAGAAAAACGCGATTTATCCTCCTGTAGTCAAGGTGAGTGAAGCAAAAACCGAGACTTTTGGCTTGTGAAAAAGACGGCGAACTCCGAGAAAAACTAGCCTTCACCCCGTCCCCGTATTCGAAGCTAATAACTAGGAAATCCCATAGAAAACCCGTCCCCCCAAACAACACTACCACCTGAGAAAACTAGACCTAAACAAAAGGGGAAGAAACTTGAAGAACAAGGAAAAATTTGGCCTAGGTCGCTGCCCGTGGCTTGCCAGCATTCCGAAGGATATCCTGGTAAGCAAGCCATCTAATGGAGATTCCACTGCAATTAAGTTGTGGATAGGGAGATGCGTATATTATGGTGTCATCGGCTTACACATGTGGTATAGAGTGTTTTCACTCACGTGGCCAGCATCTATGCAAATTTATTGGAACAAAAGAAAGCGTTTGCATAAGAAAAGAGTACAGCTCCCAGAGGATTGGTTTGGGACACCAACATGGCCGCCGTTTCATTGTTTTGGGACACCAATATGGCCGCCGTGACGTCATGTGAAGACACTCTATACAGAAGACACCCAGGGTGATCATTATTGATGATTAAACCCCCGGGGAGGAACTCCGCATATAAAAGTGGTGGGGATGCTCGTCGTCTCGCTTAGGGGTGTAAATTTCGGATTGTGGTCTCAATTAGGGTGTTCTGGGCAAAACGCCATCACATTTAGCTTTGAAGATCTCGTTTAGGGTTGCACGCAAAAAAATATAAAAATATATATTTGATACCTGTATGTATATTTTTAATTCGTTTTATTTACTCCATTCATATAATCCAAGTTTTCTCATTTATGTGTTTTAACATGGCCTCTTTCAGGGATCAAAAAATGCTTGGGCCACGCCCAGATCGGTCTCCTTTAGGGATTTAATTCAAAATTTCCGACGAGCACCCCCACCCCTTTCATATGCGGAGTCCCCCCCCCCCCGGGGGATTAAACACAACAATGGGCCAAAAATTGACGCCTGCGGAACTCCACAACTGATCAAATGGAGTTTAGATACACAGGTCCCTTCAACTCACTGTTGACCATTTGATAGGTACGTGGAAACCAGTCATGCGTTGAACCCCTCAGACAGTAGAGCTGAAGCTTTTTCAATTAAATCACGATGTGAAACAGTATGAAGGGCTTTGGCGAGATCAAGAAGCACAATCAAATTAGTCGCGCCTTTGTCAATGTTAAAATACAAGCTATGTGCAAGAAAGCTAGCACTGTAAGAGACGAGACAAAGCCATAGATCTTTCTACTTTATTTACATATTTATACCTCCAATACAATAGCATTCAGTTTTCATTTTATTCCTTGAGACTACCATAGATTAAATTTATAATTCAAAACTTGTCCATTTATCCATTGGTGATCTAGACTCCAAAAATGAAAATGCTGCTCAAAATTTGTGGAGAAGTTGCAGAACAGAATATTGACAGAAAATAGCTAGTCAAAGGCCCACCGATTCGAAATCTAGACAGCATGGGATGTTCCTTTACATATTTTTCTCCGGGGGAAAAATCGCCACAGCCAAAAGGTACAATTATGAAATAGTAGCGTTAACATTTTCTGTCGTGAAATCACAATTCCTACTTATTAAAATATTTTGTTTGCATAATAATAAATAAGCAAGCGTCACAGCACGTATGACACACTCGATGCAAAGTCACTCGGTGTATTTCTATCTCCACATTTCTGCCAGAAGAAACAATCGCCCTGTTGTTCAAATCGCCGTCACTGAGGTCAGGTGTAAATTCAGACCGAGCACAACCTCCATACAGCAGATCTGTTTATTGTCAGTATAGTTATTGGTCAGCAACATGGCGTCTTCAACTATCCCAACAAGGAATCAGTGGTTTAGGATTTACTAGACATCGCTGTTTCTATCCAAGAGCATATATAAGCATCAGTATCAAGCAGATAGAAATCACACTGGCTAAGATGATTGAGTCCCGACGCTTTCTGACGTTTATGCGTTGAATCAAACTATTAAGTGCCGGGAAACGATCTATAAAGTGCATTAAGGAACCATGAACATAGTAAAAATATAGCAATTTAATTCCATAAATTTTACTCAACACGCCACAAAATCAATTTGGATTTAGCACTGCCCCCAAGGAAGACATGACTATGCTGATCATAAAATTACTGTTATAGATGGATTTTTGCTAATGTAAGCATTCCTATTGTCTCAATTTGCTAATTAAAGATGACCTGCTCATTTCTCACAAAGCATATCCAGTAGAGGAGTTTCTAGCTTCAGATTTACACATGCTGATTATCAAAAAGGATACTAGTCACTGAACCAAGTCGACTACTCACACCATACAGGACACCTCGCTGACTTTGAAGATTTTCCTTAGTGGCCAGTGCAACTCTACAGTTGAAAAAGAAAAGATGTAACTCTTACACCTCCAACTGGTCAAATTCAAGAAATGCTCCAGATTTGGCTCTTAGAATGTTGATGATTATGTACCACTGGCGCTTGCCTATCCTATTTTTCTCGCCGATAAAGCTCTACGGTGTGAAGTTATCTATGCACATTGTTATAGGGAGCTTTTAAGCGTTGCACATTATCCGGAAGTGAGTCATTGTTCCTTCTCATAATATGCTTTAGCACTACCACACTTGTCTTAGAGAGTTTAGGCTTCATCAGGTTTAAGTTGGGAATTCCTCAAAATAGAAAATGACCAGATAAAAACAGCTCAAAACAATTCTTACTGATAAAAAAAATGCGTGAAACTACTAATTTGGGTGTAGAAATAATAAACAGTAAACGGCAGATAAAGAGGAAACTTGGTCACGTGGTACAAAAATTCGTGTTTGACGTAAACGTGATGCTTAACCTCTCTATTGCTACGTTTCTATACTCTTAAAGAAACGATTTGCGCGAACGTTTGGGCGAGACAACTGCCCAACAATGCAAAAAGTCTACCCACTTCCTTTTGACACACGTCACTCGAAAATGACTTTGCTTAAGCTCACTAAACAGCATGATTAAAAAAACAAAAATATTGTTCAAGCTTTTACCGATCAAGGGCATCATCCAATTTTATTTTTGAAAAAAGGCAGTTTAAGGCCTCATTTGGACAATACATATTTTTGTTTTATTTTTCATTCAGAGGATTAACAATATTTCAAGTCTTAAAAGGAAAGTCGCCGCCCACTTTTGACTAAATCGAATTACATTTTCCATAACTGTATAACCCATGTAAAAATTTATTGTCTATCTTTTTATTTTTGTATATTTCAGCAGAACAGCCCTGCATAGAGAAGTCGTAATAAAGTGTATGTATGCATGTGTGTAATACATGATGTAGCAGAGTTCTAATCTGAAAGCTTACAAATCCACATAAATAACACCGCTGACCATCAAAGCAAACTTACCCAATTACATCATCTGCCAGCCGATCAGAGCTAAATGGGACAGAAAAGAGTTGAAAGGACAGGCCATGAAAATTTGTATGGAGTGCTAAAAGTTTCAGTTTGACAGAAGCAATCTTTTATCAATGTTGTGGTTCAATTTTATCTTTGGGTTAAATTCTATGATCCCTTGTTTTGGGGTATGGTAATGTTTGATAATTAGCATGAAACAATGGAAAATAATACAGTAGAACCCAGTTAAATAATACAGACACCAAGAAGACATGCCACAGTGTCAGTAATGTATTATCCAAATGCCATGGACACATGTCTTAATTTCTTATCTGTAACTTAAACAAGTTCATCTTAAAAAAAACCCTACAGTCATTAAATCATTAGTTTTATCATATTCTCAGTCTAAAACTACCTTTCAAGCATTTGTCTTGAAATACAACAATAGTATCCATGACTTTGTACTAAGACTTTTAGTTTGCCAGCCAGGTTGACTGAATTTCATACAGAACGTTTGAAAGGTCATTCACTATTTCTGCTAGGCTTTAACTGGTAAGATATTCAGTCATAGAACGTGGGTAGATAATCAGTGCCCATAAAGCGAGGTTGACAATATATGAGAGTATGTGACTCAGTACAGAAAAGTGTCTGTGGTCCATATTAACTGATGTCCATAAAATCAAACCACAGCATTAACATGACCACCTTTAGGGGTGAGCCACTCTTTTAGTCTGGTTTCCATACATGAAATCGCCAGCTAATCCCCCAAACCGTCTCAATCATTCCAGTCATCACTGACAAAATAATTGGAACAAGTGAAGTGATGGATACTACATATATCAAAGACAATTATGATTATGAAACCAAATCTTTCTAGTTAATCTCCACCAGGACTGTTCAAAGTGTTTCAGTCTGATGATTAGCGAGATGATCCTACATCTTATTTTCTTACACTCTGCTGCAACTGTTACTCCATGTATTCTTTAGTTCTACTTATAATAAAGTTCAGATATAACGTGCACTCTGATTGGTTGAAAAAGCATGCTTTATGAGAGAATAAACCGCTTAGGAAGCAGCTAGAGCACTCAAGAAGTTGGGAGAAACACTCGCCTACACGCATGTCTCTTGTTTCCCCCTACACGTCTTTCTTTCCTGCATGCTTTACAACAGAACAGAGCACAGTCAAGGCTTCTTTATTTGTTACCTAATGTACAACAAACTCACTTTCTTATATGTTCATTTTCCTTGAGATAAAGATCTGTTCTTCTGTTCATCCCAGTCTTGTATGCACTAAAGTTAGAAAAAGGTGTAAGATGATGTCTGCAAACTCTAACACTGCATTTGTTTTTTGTAGTACACAAAATTGAGCCTCACAACTAAAATAATTACAGCAAAAGTTGTGTTTTTTACATCACTTGTCAGTTATGTCCAAGGTGTATATAACAAACCAACTACGCAACTGACAAGCGACAGAAACAACTTTATAAACACTCAAATCCATGCAAGAGAGAAACCTCTGCTCGCAGGGTAATTGGGATTTCCTACTGAATAACATTCTGTGAATAACAAGGAGAAGCTTAAAACAAACTTGCTTACTTTATATCTCTGTGAACAGATCCTAAAAGGTCTTCTCTATCTCTGAATGCTTGGATATTTGCCTAGAACCAAGATAACCATATGTTTAAAGATTTTGGTATAAATTCAGGTTTGTTGCTAAGTTCTGGGGGCGAGGGATTTGCCCCACATCCCCACCCTCTAAAAATTATCAAATCCTACTAAAATCCTGCTGGTATCTACAAAAATTATGAAATTAATAACATTTAACTTTAAAAACCTTAGCCTAACACTGAGTAAGTTTAGGTCTGAATCCTTGATAGACCACTATTGAGATCATGATCACAAATTCAACTTCTTCTTAGATCGATTTCCACAAGTTAAAAAAACTTAGCCACAGCATAAGGTGGCAACACATGTTCAGTTGACCTCACTGCTCAATAATTATAGTGCAAGAAGTTAAGAGTTTCAGTGTCCTCCACCATTGTATATTTATTCAAGGAACAACCACACATTTAAAACCTATGTCTTGGAAAACAACGCAGTACTGTATTTAAGCAGCGCTAGGGTGTTTTCTGTGATGGTTGTGTTAAAATTTCCACTAATGTTCAGCTTTAAAGTATAAAGCTGAGCATTAGCCAAAATTTTATCAAGCAATATGCCACCTTTGTCTTTGAGAACTCGTGTGAGTAACCCTGAAGTATGTCCCTGTGTCTTTGAAGCATATGAAGCTGAGTACCATTAGGTTGACCTAAACTGAACCCCGCAGTGTATTCCGCCATTGCATCATTTACTTCTGTCAACTGGAAAAAAAGCAAACAAGAAACATTGTACATAACATATTACAAAAGACACACCAAACCATCTTTAGAACTTCTCTATTAATAAATAACTTTTGATGTATGTACAAATTAAAAAGATGCATAATTATTTAATTAAGCTTCCTTATAAATACAGTGGAACTTCTCGTAAGTGGACACCCCCGAGGTGCAAAAAAGGTGTCCATAACTAGTGCTGGCCTCTTACGAGATGGTTCTCCTAAGTGGCCAATAGAGATGTAAGGGTTAAGTGGTCACTTACAGGAGCTTGCCTAGCTACAAATAAACATTAAAAAGGCAAAAAAAAAATTTTGTTAGTGTTTGATTATACCGTTGTTCTGACAATGTTGTAAATATGCAGTCACAAGTATAACATTCAAGTGCTGTTTTGAAGTGTAACCACACATAGATGTGAATAAAAAAAAACACTCTAAGAATAAGAGGTGAATGAGATTTCATTTTAGGAGTCCGCTTATGGATGCTTAAATACACAGCTAAAAATCTAATTCGTACATGTAACTGACAGTGTCCACAGCAGCTAATGGGAACGTAAAAATACAGAGTTTGTATGAGAGTTGAAAAGGGGTTTTGTGAAGGTGGCTGTAACTAACGCTGTCCGCTTGCGGAAGGGTCTGTTAAGACAGCTATCAGTGTAAATTTGTGTATACCCAGTTGTCTAAGCCAAGGTGGTGTTGTACTCTTCTAAACCTCTTATTGGAAGATTTTTGTTTCCAAAACCTTTCCTTCCCTGTAAAATTCTGATTTATATTCATACTTCCATTGGAGAACTTTTTGTTTAGGAGAATACCAATATTTCCTTTGAGTTGCTAAGTAGTGTCTAGGGACAGTCTAGATGTGTTTGTGCAGTGGGAGACATAGAAAGAGAAGAAATATTGACAATCTTCAAAAACCTTTTTTTTGGTCTTGGCTGCTTTCTTTTCCTATCTAACCATTTACAAAATTGGGACAAGATGGTCCTACAATGAGCGTCCATTTTCATTTAGTCTAGATAGCAGAAAATTCCTTACTTTGTATTAAAGTAAAGCCTAGTTTCCATATAAACGCTACAATCCCTACAATCACTGTGATCCTGACAATCGCTGAGAAAAAAGCTCAGCGATCATAGGGATCAAATAATTGAAACACAATCTCCAGCAATTGCAGCAAAAACGATATAACTTTTTCTATCTCAAAGATCATCGCCACCGTGATCACTGCAAACGCTACTATCGCTGGAAAGCTCGCTGGTTTCCACATGATCACTGCAATGAACTTATTTTTTCACTGATCACAGCCATCGTAACAATCGTAGCCATCATATGGAAACCAGGCTTAACCCATTCGCCCCTGAACCGCCCGTAACCGCCCGTGCGGATCCAGGTCCTTTCTAGCCTTTGTGACGTCATCAGTTTTAACCGTCAAGGACAACTTTCTTCGCTAACTTGTGCAGAGTGAAGAGATCTTTCAAACCATACCAGAATGAGCACAATTCAGTCAAGGACACCGGAGAAAGAAGCAAAAAACCACGTTACAAGGACCTGAAAATCTCCATGAAAATCTTGTTCCATTACCCACCTACCTTTCCTTTCACCTAATCCTAAGATCCTAAAAGCTTTCCTAAAAACTCTTCCCACCAAAATGAAGCCTACTAAATGCCCAGCAAGAGAAAAAAAAAAAATGAGGCAAGAAAGGCGAAAAAAGAAGGGAGGAGAGAAAGCGAAAAGTAAAAGTCAAGACTGCTGTGTCACTTTTAAACCCAAAAACTATGTCGAAATTTTGCTTTCTGCGCATGCCCGAACTTCGCAAGCTGATATTTTGCATCTGGATTAGAAGGCCGCCAAGTGTACGACCTGTAAACCGCTTTGTGGTAAGTGTTAGCTCTTTATAGCACGACAGTGACCAGAAAACCACTCGACTAGCTTCAAAACGCGTTTTTCGGCAAAATCTCCAGGAGCAAATGGGTTAAAGGTCACCCATCAATTCATTACACATTTTAAGTGAAGCATAAAACATAGCAATGGTTGTGTTATAGGCCAAATTTGATTTCAGTTTGATTTTGATTTAGCCTAGGTTGATTCTCAATTTCCAATGTCTCCTAGCTCTAGAAGACAAGGGAAATTGAGAATCAACCTGTGTTAAAAAAATTTAACCTGAAATCAAATTTTACCTGTGACAGTTGAATGACAAGGTAACAAAGAGCTGACAGTAATCTTCCAGCTATTTCACAGGTATCTCACAAAAAAATAAGTGAGCATAGGGAGGGTCAAAGGAAAGTACATCATCATAAAACATAATAGGGAAAGACAGACCCCTTCACTATCTTCAAAATAGCTGTTAATCTTAAAAGCTGTGGCAAGAATGTAACATATTGTGCACAAAACGAAAAAGGACAAGTCTTTTCACGTTCACGTGCCTTGCTCCCAAATGGCAATGCCGGAAACAGGCATAAGCAACGTCGTCATCTCCGAGCCTAATATATTACTACATCTGAATAAATTGTACATTTTAACTTTTATATGCAAATGTAAGGTAATGTTATTCTAAATAAATATTAAGCGAGAGATCTGCGAATGGCCAATAAATCGTCTCCTGAAGAAAATAAAATTTTGATCAGTACTGACCTTGGATAAAAGTTGCTCAATTTCTAGTCCCATGGTATCGAAAAGTCGTTCACTTGAAGAACTGTTAAGTAGCGGCGACGTATCGGAACTGCAATTTATTAACATAAACGCTTGGAGAAACAACTAATAAAACACGCAACTCAATTAATAGCAATCTAACAAGCACCTTTCTCTGAAGCCATTATGATGGCTGTAAGACGTCCCCAATTTGCTAAAGGACACCAGTTTTAGATCAATCTCATTTTCAAGTTGTCTTGCTTTCTTCCTCAATTCTAAACATGACAGAAATAGACCAGAAATTGAAGACAGACGCTTATATCGTAGCAATAACTTAACGGATCTCACAGGTAAAGAGGAATTGGAATAAGACAGGGAAAAACACCAACCTTCCCATTTTAACGGAGTCATCGAGGAAGCCATGTTTTCTGCATCATCGCTCATAACTGCAGCTCGTACTGCATTATGGGAAGTGATACGTAAACACTTTTGCAGTTACCCGCTGGTCGTATTTTCCTGGACACCGCGGTGAAGAATTCTTAGCCAATCAAAACCCAGCATTGTTCACGGTTCGAAATTTGAATGTGAAGAAAAAAATCCTGAAAATCGACATCTTTCTTCTATAAATCAGCTGTGTTTACCTCGTCTACTTTGCTATTTACTGACCAGCGATTCGTGAAAAATGGGGGTGAGTATCAACATACATGTAATGAAAACAGGTCCAAACTGAAAGATTGTGTAATTACAATACACTTTCCATTAACGCAAAATTGTCGTCGACTAAGTCAAGCTACCAGCTGTTTTAATTCTTATTCGAAAATACGCACGCCTTAAACATGGACTGATCATTGCTTGCAACATTGAGGGACCAAGCTTAAATTTTTTCCGTTAAGATTATTAACGATGCTTAACCAATTCATTGTCAACAGTTTCGAGCTATATCGAGGCAAATGTTTATAAATAAGCAGCACACAGTTTATGGCAAATTTTATTTTATAAGCCTTGCAAACCGCTTCCATTTGTTTAGGTTTTAGAAAATGTCAGTGCAGGCACACAGCCACAAAGGAAGAAGGGAATTTTATTTGGTGACAAGAGAAGTCTTAATCTTTCAAGCTCTGATGATCTGACATCACTTAGTCCTTTGAACGAAGAATCAGGTTTGATCCTTCTGTCGTCTATCACATGTACTAAAACATAATAATTATTCCTTCAAACTTGCTGTGAAGAGCCACTCAGTCGACAAGAAGGTTTTGTTTAAAAGGAAAAGGGGTTTGGAATCCCAGGATAGAAAACTTTTATTAGTTATTAAGCACACATAAGCCTTAAGTTCGATTCCATGCATGACTGGGTTTGAAACCTCGCAGGATTGAGCAATTCTTTCTTTGCTAATACATTTTGATTATCTCCTCTGGCTATTAGGCTGAGACAAAAATACGACAATCCAGCTTGTCCAAAGGGCATGATTTTTTTCATTTAGTTCCAGTTTTTGTAACCAAAACTCTGAGTAATTAGCCCAAAATTAAGGGAAAACTAAAGAAAAAGGTTATCAAACTTCACTCATTGCATTTAAAAATGAACTTGCTTGCCCAAATGGGGACCAGGTTTTCTACAAGCCCTACACTGCACATGATGTCAAGCCAGGTCAGTGTCTCTAGTTTAGGAGTTTTTCAAGTTCTGTGGATCAGAAAGGGTCTCCATTGCACTTCTTGCCCTCTCCACGAGTAATTCTGTGATTTTTAGGTTAAATTAAATTTTTTCATACAACTCATTGTTTTCTAGTAAGTACCCTTTATCACTGTCTACATGTAGCACAACAAGCAGTTTTGTGTCTACAGTAATTACTATCAATAACTGTTCACACTCTAATGTGATATCTTCTATGGTCTGACACAATCATATCATACTTGCAGTGCTTAAGACAGTTGAAGCTCGTTATCAAGTGGGGGCATTCTATTCATGGGCAGGTACAAAGTGCATTTTTTACTTGACTCCTCAATTTTTTATATCTGCTAGAAAAGTGTCACATTTGTAGTTTTGCACTCTGTTATAATCTAATAAGTTACTGCATCCTATGAGAAAAACTATCATGACAATAACAACTGTACATGAAAATAAAAAAACTGACTGTAGACAGCCAGAATGATATTGTGTGGTCACTGGTTTTGGTCATATCATTACAACAGTTTTCAAATAAATCATACTATTGGGGAGAAATAGATTTTAAGTACAGTTTACAAAATGAGCGGGAGGGTATTATCAGGTTTAAAAAGCGTTTTTTTTGGTCTAAAATATTCGACATAAAGTTTAGCTGTGTCTTTATCAGATATAAAGACACTCGTTAAACATTTCTTTTTTTTTTTTAACTATTAATGAGTTTTGAATTGTACACATAGCCATTCCCCTTCTAGTAATTGTTTTTATACTGTGCGTTATAACCAAACAGTAATTAATAAGCATTGAATCTTTATTTTTGCTGATTAGGTGTACCTCTCATTGCTCTAAATCCATTTAAAGATGTGGAAGAACTTTATGATGGAAAGATCATGACAAAATACAAGGGAGTTAGTCCCACTGAAATAAAGGTTTGAGCAGTCAACTAGATCATCATTGGATAAATGAAATTATTAGCGCCAAATTAAAAGTAGCCATTTTTTAAAGTAATAACATTAATATTATGACAAGCAAAGTTAGCTGCATAGACAATGCTCCTCACACTAGCATCTCCTTTGGTGTGCAGCTCTTGCAATTTCCCCCAAATGGATCAGAGCTTGCTCGCAGGCTATTTTGAATTCATAATTAAGCAGTTTTCCTTTCATAGTCCCACTAGCCTGTGCCAGGCTCTCTGAGTTGTAGTAGGGATGTCAAAACAACAAGGTCAAGCAAAAAAAAGAGGCCGGTAATCTGGGGAAGGGGATGGTGGTGAGAAACGAAGAGCCTCTTCTCTCCTCTGATTGCTGCAAATTTCTTCCTTTGAGCATGGACCAGGCTATAGTCCCACCAAAGATTTAATTTGATCAAAAAATTCTGGGGCATTTTTATCATTTTAAAATTGTTAAATGATGGAAAATGAGGTGGGAATATAAAAATGGTAAAATTGAGCATTTGTGTGTGAGTAAGTTTGAATTGAAAAGTTTATAGACAAAGACAGGATAGTCCTCCAAGGTCAGTACCCATGTAGAATAACTCCATCTTTCTTTGATTTTTCACCATCTTTTTTTCATTTGCCTTCATGACAAATACATCACGCATCATGAAATGATATTTTTCATTTATTTTTTTTTATCCATATCAATTAAGGAGCTTCCACCTCATATATTTGCTGTTGGACAGAAAGCGTTTTGTGAAATCAAAAGAGATCTGGAAACCAGGAACCAATCCATTGTTGTCAGTGGTGAAAGTGGTGCTGGCAAGGTCAGTATAGGGATCAGGGAGGGAAAGTGGAATTTGTCTCCTTCATCATTCTTTCATTTATTGTCAAATCGAATGCGACGTAAAAGAGCCCACGCTACTGTTCGAAAAGAACCGGGAAAGTTTCCCCAGTGGTGTGGTCTACCTTTCACGCATCATTCATATCATGGGCTATGAAAATTGAATGGGTTACAGTGAGCTCATTATGGACTGATAGGGGCTGCCAGTGCAGTGGTGCCCTTGATGCTGCCGTCCGAGCTTACTGTTAGCATGTTCGTAAAGAGGGCACGTCTTGTTGTCCTCTAATCCACGACATTCCATTCCGTTCCAATTTGTTCAAGAATATTGATTGTTTCTTTTTTTCCGAATAGACGTGGACGACTCGTAGTTTAATGCGTTTCATTACGGACGTGGCAGATACCAGGTATGAAGTCTTCGACGTTGGCTTACAGTAAATTGTTGGAATTTTTGCAATTCTTCTGAAATTTCATACATCAGCATGCACGATTACGATAAATTACTTACATACATCACTGCCAGTTTAATTGCAAGCCTTCTCTAATTTATCGGCTTTCAAAAAGACCCAGCACTTGCGTGGAGTTCCCGCTGGCATCAGCAACGTCATGGTTGCCCTCATTGATCACTGGAATTGGCTTTCCTGTGCAAGAGAAGACAACCTAGAGATCCGTCGAGTAATCCATGTAAATGCGAAAACTGGATGGTTTATTCTGAACAAATAAAATCCATCTGTTCATCCTAGACAGATTTTGAAGTCAATAATCCGTCTCGTGCTACGTTGATTTGGAGTCATTTACCGCACAATTTTAAAACTGCTATAAGCTAAAAAATCTGGGGGTACTGAATTGAAGACGTCCCTATAACAAGAAGAACCAAGAGCGTAGCACATACGTGGCGTATGTGCGTACAGCTAAAATCTGGAAAAGAATTTTTTTATTTTCTTTTTCTGAAATCAGTCACTCCTTCAAAATCTCAACGGTTATGCCCCTGTAGCCTGTTATTAAAACTATATATAATATCTGCAGTGAAAAAAAAGTTGTTCATCGAATCATTTATTCAGCACTATTTATAACCAAATCTGAAAGGTATTTCAGACAAGGTGGCTGCCAAAATCCAACTTCGTCGTGATTATAGGTATTTCCAGCTTAAATGTAATATTACGATTAACTGTAATTGTTATGATAGGATCGAGGAAACTACAAACGTTAGCAGGATTGAGCAAAGGATACTTGATTCCAGTCCAGTTTTGGAGGCTTTTGGAAATGCTCAGACTACAAGAAACAAAAACAGCAGTCGGTTTGGAAAATATATTCAACTTCAGTTTGATCGGTGAGTCAGCAAAGCCCGAAGATTAGTATTCTGGGAAGTATGTTCCCCGAATTCCATCGGAAACTCAGGGAAGTCATTAACATACTGTCCTTTCATATCACGCTTCTCACCATGTTTTGTTCTTTCAGATTTATGATATCACAAGAATTTTACTTATTAATATTATCATGATTTCTTTTTGATGAGATTTAGTTCTTTTCTTGAAGCATAGATCAAATAACTCATTGCTAAATTTTTTAAGCATTGTAAATTAACTTCCAGGAGCCAGAGAATCATTGGCGCTACAGTAAGCACATATCTGTTGGAGAAGACGAGAGTCGTACATCAGGGGCAAGGAGAAGGAAGATTCCACATATTTGACCAGGTGCAAACTTGCTGTGTTTTTACAGACAGGAGAAAGCAGGTTTCTCTCGCAAGCCTTGTCATATATCGTTGCGCCCAAACCTCTCATACAAAGCGCCCAGCCTGGGTTACTTTCATGTAATTATATAAACACCAATGAAATACCTGTTAAGCTTTCGCGCGAAAAAATGTTATCTCCACACGTGAAAAGAGCCCCGCTGCTAATGGCTACATAATAAATCGCGCTTTTCATAGCCTTTAAATATTTTTTCAAAACTCGAAGAGAGATTTCCTATCTCGCCGCGGCCATGTAATATCTTTTATTTTATTATATGTAATCAGAAAAAAAAATTTGACCTTCAACATTATATCTATAACTTCCTAAAGCCTAGCCTGCGTGCAGACGATAACTAAACTCTGATTAGTACCGTCTGCGAAGCAGCGCAGAGATCCTTGTTCTGAACCCCCAACGGACTCAACGAATTACCGGAAGTGCGTTTCGAATTTCCCTTCAACCTGATTGGCCATCACGACAAACAAAACAAAGGCCTTTTTTAACTGGCCAATCGTGGCGCGTACTCAAATCTGGGTACACAGCTGGAAGTCCAGAACAAGGATTTCGGCGCTGTTTCGCAGACGGAGTTAACCAGAGTTTAATTTCGTCTGCGCGCAGGCTACCTAAAGCCTTTCTATGAATGAACCTTGTTTCAGATTACTTCCAGTAAACATCAAGAAGCGACCTTGAAAAACAAAGAATCTTCATTTGTTGGTAATTAAATAAGTCTTTCGTTTTCACTTTACATAGTAAATGATTACTGAAATCAAAGTCCTATTTTGATTTTTTTAAGAGCAGCAGAGAGGTCTCAAACGTTGTAACAAATTCCGAACGGGGACCTTAAGATCCGACGGCGACGTCCGGTCTGCCCAGTTCCTAGGCAGAAGGCCTGGGCTGAAGACGCCGTACAGGGACTAGGCAAGGCGACAGCGACAAGAGCGTCAAAAAAAACAAAGCAAAACAGCAACATTGCACGTCCGCCACACCCTTTTTGTATTGCACGACTACGACGTGAAAATTCCTAATTTTGCGTTTCATGGAGGACGTAAACAAGCCACGACGAAATTTTCTTTCTCTTCCTAAACTCACCCTAGTAGTGTAGAAACCTGTGAAACTCACGAGTGACGTAAAACGATGAATACAAAGAAGCCACTGAGAAGACAACGCAATAGAGCCAGGGAAAATACTAGCTTGAAAGCAAAGGAAAACTTCACAGGTTTTTACACCGAGGTAAACCCCCAAGCGAACTTGGATGGCGTTCTTACAGTGTAGGAATTCAGCCACAGAAGAGACGCTGAGTTCGCCTACATTTGACAAAGTCAGTGAGTTGGAATAATCGTGATGAAGACTGAAAAAAAAAAACGAATTCACTTTTTAAGCAACGCTTTGGCTGCTGTCTCCGTCCTCTCATCTTAGGGTCCCTAATTTTGAGAACAGAAGGAACTCCTTATCAGTCTTCGGTTTTTGTATTGTTGTGACTAAAAACTCCCTGTTCCCTCTCACGGCGATACGACCGTCTAATAACCCAGGCGTAGTTAATCGATAGAAAGCGATATCAGAAATCAATCGATTTAATCCGCCGATTGTTATCGATTGATATCGGAATCGAAGTCACAGAAAAAATAATTTATCAGTTTTTATCCATTAACAAAAATCGATGACAATCGATAGTAATCGATAACAGGCAATAATCTTGAAGAGTATATGGTTCAGATATTCTGAACAGACCGGCTTCAGCTTAACACATTTAATTTCAGCCTGTTGCTCTTTCATCACCTAATTTGAAGGCCCTAATGATGCACGAAGTCGGTGCCCTTCCCTTTTTTCTTGCAATTTTAAAACAGGGGTTTCAATAAGCACCGACGGCCGACGAAACGCGTCGGCTACTTTGCTCGTAGAGGTCGGCTTCTTTTTTCTAAAAAGAAGAAGCAACTAGTTTGAATAACGTTGTAAACAAAATAATTTATCATAAAATGTGATAGCCTACGTAACAAGCGTTTCCGTCGGCGGTTTAGGAGCAAAGAACGAGGAACGAGAGTCAAAGACCGAGCGAAAAATGGCACAAGTAAAAGAGCGGGGAGGGGCCCCACTTTCATTTTTTGGCTCTTGTTTCATTTCTCGCGCGGCCAAAACCGAGAATCCCGTTCCTCGGTCCTTCTTTGCTCCGAAACCAAACGGAAACGTTTGCTACGCAGGCTAAAAATCTGAATGAAAACGTAATTATGATGTGTTTTCATAAAGGCCCACTGGTTTCATGTGAATGACATATTTCAGTCATTTTTTTCACAAGTTTCTTTATAGGTTTACGCTGAATATGTTCACGTGCAAAAGTGGGTAATTTAGTGTTCATGATTTGTCCATTGCTTGCAGGGATTGATCGTGTGACTGATAAATTGAAAGCTACATTTTCTTGAAACCCCTGGAATTAACTGGCTAACAATGTTCAATGTAAAAACGCCTGAATTTACAATTTATCCTTTCGCCTACACCTTATTTTTTAGCCCTCCAGGAAACAAAACAAGCTTTGGAAAACATAGGAATTGACAATCACCTGCAAAGCGAAATATTCAAGGTATAGACTTGAGTTAACTAAGGACTATCATAAAACACTTTCTTCTGTTCTTTTTCTGACTTCCTCTCAGCTACTGGAAGTTCAAATTATTGTGTTTCAATTTTCCGTGTTTTCTAGGTTTTGAACGGAGTTCTCCATCTTTTTGATATTGAGTTTTTTGATCCTTTTTCAAATATGGCTGAAATTTGTACTGTTACCGACGATCATGATAAAGGTTAGTGTTCGTCTACTCCCTGTAGAGTAATCTAGATAAGGAACTACCAAGATATAATAAGAGAGATGAAGTTTTTTACTGTAACAGTTTTTGTTCTTTCGTTTCTAATCTATTTTTCCGTTCCCCTTTAAAAAATTCTCTATTGACCTTCACACACAGGAGAATCCATTCAGCCAACGAATACATTTACGTCCTCAATTTTTCTAACCCTCTTTTTACAGCAATGGCTCGTGTCTGTGAATTACTGGGAACTGAAAGCGAGTGGCTAAAGCGGTGCTTATTCTTAAGAAGAATAACAGCGGGCTCCACAAGAGAGGAGTTTATGAAGAAGTGCTCACCATCCGAATGTGCAGAGAGAAGAGATTGTATGGCTAAACTAATATACTCCAGGTAGAGTTTTTAGGGAAGAGGGGCTGTAAGCCTCCTTTCATCTATAAACATTAACTACGGTAACTTTACATGCTGGTAAAATGTTTGGACTTAACTAGACAACTATTTTCTGTTTTTATAAGCAATGCATGCAGCTGTTTGGCTTGTCAGTGTCAACCTGGCTAGTACACTGTTATGCCAGAAAGGAGCAATTCAGTTAACAGCTCCCTCATGATATCGTATTTTTTTTTTCAAGTGTCTAACCCAAACCAACTTACGCAACTGACAAGCCTCGTGAAATGCTAAAAGCCATGCAAGAAAAACACGGCTACTCGCAGGGCAAAATGTTTAGTAGTTTTCTGAAAACGCCCTGTATGTTCCTGATTAGCAAGATGATTTTTTACGATGCAAATCGTTATCCATATTCTAAACGTCCTAATACATGTCTATCCTAATTTGATGTTTCCTTTGTTCTTTTGTAGATTATTCGACTGGATTGTTGACTTCATAAACTCTTCCATTAAAGCACCTGAAGAGCTAAAACACTCATTCATAGGTAATAACGAAATCATCGTTTCTTTTTCGTTTCTAATACTTATTTCTTGAAAAACAAATGATCAAAAATGTATCATCCAAACAAACCTTGCCCCATCGCTAGATAAAATTCCTTCTTATGTCAAAATGATTTTTTTGTCTAGTCTCTCTTCCTAATTTTCAAATGCTCAATTATGTTGCAGGTCTTCTTGATATTTACGGATTTGAAAACTTCAACTTCAACAGTTTAGAGCAGTTGCGTATAAACTACGCCAACGAAAAGCTCCAGCAACATTTCGTGAATCACTTCATGAAGAGACAGCAGGTTAGTTGTTATCATGTCGCTGAATAAGAAACAAAAGTATTTTTAATGACTAGGTTAGAAATCACCGAGTATGCGAGATGAAGCGCAAGCCCCGCAAGCGCCACATAATTTTTAATCACAAGAAAATCCTTAACACCTGTCAGTATTTTCTGGGGAGTTAAGGTGAGCTTGGTAACGATATGCTCTAGTATATGTGGTCCTTTCGTTCAATGACGGGGACGTCAAAAACGCAACAGATCGAGGGTGGATTCATCTGGAGCATATACACGCGTATAGCTGTCGCATTTGCCAACTGGAATTTTTTGTATTGTTTTTAGGCTTAAAAACACTTTAAAATGCCAGCAGGCAAAAGCGACAGCTATACGCGTATTAATCCACCCCGAATAACCAAATCTACGTACAACTCCGCTGCACGTGCATCATGCTTTTTGGTACATTTCGTCGCTGTCACTGCCAACTACAGCTTGAAACTTTTCAACGTGACGTACTATAGAAGACGTCAACACTCGACGACAAATTTTTCTTTCTGCTTTATACTCTGATGTGCTCCCTGAAAATTCAACTCCAGGAAACTCACCTCGAAATAACCGTCATAAGTTTTAAAAGAACGCGGTGACACTTCATAGAGACCTTATAAGATACTAGTGGTGGGAATCGGTTGAGATTTCACAATCGATCGTCGATTATAATCGGAAAAATCTACCAGTAAGCATTCCAAGATTACATTGCAGCAGTTCAAGTGAGACTGACACGAAATCAACAAAACACACGTGCCACAAACCTTTGTTGGCGTATTTCTTTCTGCAGAGCCTACAGATTACCTTCGTCATATCCAAGTTTTCCTTTGTTTTGGGCCCTTCCTTCAGTTGATAAAAACTAAAATATTCCCGCACGTTTGACCTGGCGTTTCCAGGATAACGACAGATCTCCAACTCGGCCATTTCAGCCGCCATGTTAGACTCGTCAGCAATATGTAAGGGAGGCAGGTCTGAGAGAGGACCCTGGAAATCGCTGCGATGTTGTTTCGTAATACCTTTCATTCGCTAGTAATAGTAGTGACACTACAAACGCGAAACAGTAAGCTTGTAATTTATGTTTTGGTTCAGTTGTTTACGAAATACAAAGCAGCTTAGCATGCCACATCTTTCAAATAAGCGTGGCGTATTTGAGGTGACAACAACGCAGCGCGCAGGGTACGCAAAGGTAAACACCTTCAATCTTAGATTATATCTGCTGTTATGACTTAGAAGTTAGAAGTCCACGAAAAAGACAACTCACACCAAGATATTAAACGTACATTTTTATTGATTTTAATACTTTTATTTGTCACCAATAAATTTCCGCGACAATCGATTATGAAAAAAGCATAATCGATTGTCGCGTCCCTTGAACTTTTCGATCAACTTTCGATTATAATCGATCATCGGCCCACCACTAATATTTACGGTATCTTTAGAGGGTACGACATATTGGTAAATGGTCTAGCAATTCTTTTTCTAAAATGAGAATAAGTACAGTCAATTGCGCCAATCATAGAGTACTATAAAATGAGTTCAAACGGCGGGTGGCCTGGCGATGCTGGGGCAGACAGATTTCTAAGTCCTTAATTCGTGTAAAACAGTGTTGATTCGGTGCTTATTTCTGCTATAGGAGGAGTATCAGAAGGAAGGCATTGACTGGTCGTTTCAAGATTTTGTTGATAATCGGCCATGTTTGGATCTCATTGAGGGAAGAACCAGTGTCTTTTCATTAATGAACGAGGTAAAAAAGTTGTGTCGATGCTGAAGTAGAGAAACCGCCCCTCCCCGCACGCGCTTCATTTCAATTAAGAAAGCAAGACTAGAAAAGTTACATGAAGAGACCACCAAAGGTAGCTCAAACATGCTTGCGTGCCTTCTTCAAGCAAACTGGTTACCAGCAGCAGTATAAACAATTCCCTGTTCTCTTGCGCATTATAGATTTGTGTCGCATGCAGCTTGCGACATTTCGTCGTTTTGTGTTGTTGGCGACCCTTTTGGCTGTAAAATATGTTTTGAACTGAAGGACCTAGGAGGAGTTGAACCGGCCTCTTGGCTGGGCGTTGAGCAGACACTTGTAGCTTTGAACGGACATTTGGCAGAACCTCCCAACTCATTTAAAAAACTCAAGTGTGTCTGCATTTCCAAAGAAAATGATACGCTTTCCACTGTCAGAACAACAAATGAAATAATTTTTCGTCTTGTTGATGAAGCAACATAGTTCATGTAAATAGAAGTCCTTCCTACTTTGTTTTGTATTTCCTTTGATTTTACCTGCTACCTAGAACCTAAATTGTTCAGCGAGCTAACAAGAAAACCAACTGGTTCATTTAGCTTCCTAGCTTGCACATTATTCTCGTTACATTCAAAATATCTTGTAATGTAATTAAATTTCCGAGAATGTTTAACCATGTACATTAACAAAGCATAATAAAGATTATTATTATTATTATTATTATTATTATTATTATTATTATTATTATTATTATTATCATCATTATTATTATTATTGTTGTTCCACTCGTGGAAGGGGCGTTGAGAAATGATCTTAACTCTACTGTCAGTGTGTGAAGACTATATGAGGAAACAATGTTACAGCGAGAAAATAAGGCTGGGATTTCAGGGAATGAACGATCTTCAAGTTACAGAGCGCGTGTCGCCTTACCATCACAGGAATACCAAAGTATTACTTTATTCCCAGGAGTGCCGCTTAAAGAGAGAGTTGGACACGAAATCGTTTAGTACACGCCTGGAAGCTTCATTGGCTCAGTTCAGGCATTTTACTTGCCCGCGGTTTAGAAGTGAAAATGAGGAGTTTACGATTCATCATTTTGCCGACAGCGTCTCTTATCAAGTCGAAGGACTTGTTAAGAAAAATAAGGTACGTGATTATTCCTTAAGCAAATTAACTCTTGAAGAAATTCATTAGGTAAAACAAGGCTAAGTGCGTATGATCAGCACTGTTACTTAGTTTGCTTGAGGAAAACTGTTCATTCTTATATTTACTACAGTTGTTCAAGGAATCGATCATAGAACGACAACGTTTTCTTGAATTACTCGCAAAATCCGACGACATGAGGATTTGAAAGAACTTTCCGAAGGCCGTTTGCGAGAAACCAAACATTAATTAAGAAAGATGACAGCAGTTTGTTAAGCTTTGTTTATTCTCTTAAGGACGTTGTAGACTCACTATGGTTGAGATTTCTTTTCCAATTGTCAGTTTTCTTATAAATTGCCCAGAATTAGGCAACACACCTAGAACCGCTATGCCCCCCGTTGACAAAACTGGGCATTATTATAAGTACACGTAGAAAATAGGCAAACTCCTACACAACAACCACTTTGGGTAAAAAGTCAAAAGGCTGTTGTGGAGATTTTCAAAAGAGAGTGGACGGACCTGTTGTGGTCAAGTCTTCACCTTGGTTTATATTTTTTTTTCCTTTGCTAATGTGTGGTAGCGAGTTTGAAATAAGAGAGCAAAAAAATATACATCAACTGACGATAAAATTGAACCGCAACATTTATCTAACTTGACATATTTATAAGATTGTAACTCATCGCACTCTCAAATTTTCATTTCTTTCTGTTGACGCCGCAAAGGATTTTATTCCTCCTGAGGTTGTTGAGCTTCTACAAAAAAGCACGAACACGTTGATGCAGGAAATTTTTCGATTCCAAGAGAACCAGGACAAAGGAGATGAAAAATTTGAGGTACGTTTCTTGTTTTTGAAAGGGAAGCATTTGTTGAGATCCTTTAAACACATGAGTCAGTCGATCTTTCATGTAACGCTAAAGGTATAAGATGAACGCGATAGCTTGTCATATGCACGTTACACTTTAACCGCGATCTGTCCACGCTATTAGCTGTCATTTTAAAAAGCTAAAACTTTTCTCGCATCAAAAGAAATTTGGTTAGCAAGGGATGGCACAGTGGTGAAAGCACTTGCCTCCCACCAACGTGACCCGAGTTCGAATCCCGGCGTCGACGCCACATGTGGGTTGAGTTTATTGCTGGTTCACTCCCTTGCTCCAAGAGGTTTTCTCCGGGTACTCCGGTGTTCCCCTCTCCACTTCCAAATTCCAAATCGACCTGGAACGCACGGACACGTTTCAGCGAGTTCTTTATGAACTCCTAAGTACCCCGTGGTTAAACAAATAACAATTTTCAAAATAATGGTCCAGTTTTGTTATTTAAGACTATATTTAGGCACATTGAAACTGTTTCCTGTCGACTGTTGATACGGATAGCAAGGATGGAAATGGATTGAGACTTAAGAAAAGGTTGGGCAAACCTTTTCAAGTTTTAATACAAAATGTGCAAAACTCACAAAGTATATATTATGGCTAGTGTCCCTGATGAAATCTGTTTTATATCGTCTTCATAACTCTACAGGAGCATTTTTTTATGGGTAAAGGCACTAAGTAATGACTTTAGCACAGAACTGACCTAAAACAGCAATATCCATGTGACAAAGCCCCTTTAAATTGTTGACAAACTTTTTAAGCATGTACGCAGGAGTTCACCGCCTCACCTATAGATTGAAATCTTCGATCTCTCGCTTGGCGAAAAGTTGAGCTTTTTTAAAAGAATATAGGAAAGATAAACTCGGACCAATGTTTAAAAAAAATTCATGAGAATTATTATACTTTACGATTTAAAAGGGAAAGCAATGGATCTGAGAAACTGTGAACATCTTCGGGAACTTTCAGACTCGGATATGTCGGGTCCTTTACAAAAAATCCCAGTGCTCTCACTCTTCGGGAAAATCTCCCGCCATTGACACGTAAGAAGTTGGCAGGTATATATTTGATGAAACTTACATGTAAGATGTAACTCAACGATCAGTCTTCCACTTTATTACAGGACGGAGTAATGACAACTAAGGAGAGTTCCAGACATCGCCAGTCGACAGTTACTGTTGTTCGCAAATTCAAGGTACACTGACGGCGGCTCAGTAAAGGTTCCAAGTGTGCTTACCTCCCCGGACATCCGTCGGGCATTTTCCCACTGTGGGGCATTTGTCATCAGATCTACCCAGGAGTAGGGATGGGGATTAGGCCATTTCCGAGTTGCCCAAAGCTTCTGTTTCAAAGAGAGGCTAAGTGTAATGATATTCAATTCTCATGCCAATAAATCTCATTTTCACCAGAAACGTTTAGCACTTAGCTTCGAAAGGGAGATATTTTGGAACTCGGAAAACGCCTATTTGTCATTGTTTTCTTCAAACCCAAATACTTTGAGTATTTAACGCATGACCAGCTTGTCCCACCGTGACAATTATCCGGGAGGGGGCCGCGGGTCAACACTTGATACTGAGGGACCGTTGTGTTCAGGCCTAGTATGATGTGCTGATAAGCTACCGTATTTATGACTTGTTGAATGTTCTTTTATGTTTAGGTCTCACTGGACAGTCTAATGTCCACGCTGAGGTCTACAAGTGTTCACTACATTCGCTGCATCAAGCCAAACGCTGACTGCCTACCTCAGGTGTTTGATAGGAAACAGGTATTTTGTAGCCCTGCACTAGGGTTTTCCAGTTACCAGTACTACATGCATTAACCCCTGTTTGCCTGTTCTTCTTACGCAGTTAGATAAAACCGAACTGACTCTAAAGCGTAGGTTAAATAGCCTGCGACCCAGACGGAACTAATCTTCCGGTTAAGTCCTTCTGCAAAACAGTGCCGAAATCCTTTTTCAGTTGGGGCCCCCCACCAGTGCACCAGGATTTGAGTGCGCGCTATGATTGGCCTGGTAAAAGGCCATTGTCGATTTGCCAATCAGGTTGAACGAAAATTCGAAATGCTCCGGTAATTCGTTGAGGCCGTTGTAGGCCCAAAACAAGGATACCGGCACTGCTTGGCAGAACTTACTAACCGGGCTGAGATTACGTTTGCGAAGCAGGCCCTAACTCGTCCCCAGTTGTCTCTCTTTGTATTTCCTTTGTGGCGCGAGAGGTGTGATGGAAAGGAGGAAAGCGAGGGAGAGAGAGAGAGAGGGTCTTCCTTCCTTTTCCCTTCCCATCACCCCCTGCTTCCGCAGCGCGCGTTACGCGAAGACGACTGGGGAAAGTCAAACGTAGACGCTGGCCAAGGTTGAACCGTACACACATTTATCTCGGGGTTTCATTGTATCATGTTTCATAATGGAAGGCTAAGTAAGAACGAGTTGACGAGAGCTAGTTTAGCTCTGTTTGACTGCAATTACTGTTTACACTTATATCCATCTAAAAAGGTTATGGCTCAACTGAATGCTTGCGGTGTGGTAGAGACAATTAAAATCAGCGCGGCTACTTATCCGATCAGGTGAGTCAATTACTTGACTAGGTGTTTTAATCGCGAAAAATAACTTTGAACCTCCAAGCGGGATGTCTCAAGCTAACCTAAGTTTAATGTTTTTACTTCTAGGATCTCGCACCATGAATTTCTTAAAAGATACAGCCCCCTTTTGAAACTTTCCAACCCTACGACACGCAGCCATTTGTCACACCCGCTCAGCTCTCCGAAGAAAGCCGACGCTTCTCCTCGATGTCCGACGGTGGAACGTCTAAAGCGTCGATCTCGTAGGCGTCACCGAAGTAGCTACGACCACACGAGGCATATTTGCCGATCAATTCTAGAAATTGCTGAGACTGACATTGATGAAAGCAAAGAAAATACCCAAGGAAAATTTCTCAAGGGTGTGAAACTCGGGAGATCGAAGGTTTTTATCCAAGAAGATACGGTACGTTTTGGGGGTGTCCAACCCCATATTACCTTTTATTAAAGTAGAATCTACAATGATTATGTTAAATTTGCATTATTCATCACTCAGGTAGAGGGAATAACAGTGATATTTCATTTTTCGACTAAAGTCAACTCTCCATTAGTGGAGGACACTAATTTGGGGTTGACACTTAAGTAATATATCCTAGCCCTTAGAGAGTCGAGAAAGAGACATGGTTTCCACAGGTCAGGAAAAAGTCGGGGGATTTCTCTCCGAGTCAGGGAAAATTTGAGCCCTTGAAGGAAGTCAGGGAGAAGTGAAATTTTAAGAGTACACAGTCATTCTTTTCCCTCTACCTTTACTGATATCTTACATTTAGAATTCTTTTGTAAATTTTACAGGCATGAATCGTGTTGCATTGGTAGAATATTGTTCGTGATGTTGAACAACATCCCTTTCGCACGTTATGATAAGGCCATTCCTATTATTTCATGTACACTACATGTGACTTGCTGTAAGCATAAATAAGGGAGTATAGGGGATGGCTTTGAGGGGAGGGTTGAGTCTATTTTCAGGACTAATTGGTGAAATTGTCAATTCAGTTAGGGAAATTTTACATTTGTCAGGAAAACGTCAGGGAATAGTCAGCGGCATGGACCAACTCTAAGCGTTCCTCTTAAAGAGGTGTCCGTTGAGATAAAGTCAACTGTGTTTCATGGAAATCACATTTCAACTAGAGAAAAATGTACATAGATTAGCTTAGATTATTCTCTCTTGACAATTTCAAGTAAACAGTTAGTTTACTTTTTTTGTGTGAATCCGACCGTTTGGATGATCAACTAGTAATGGCTTCTTTTTGCTTGTTCTTAACTATTAACTGACTTTTTGTTGTTGTTGTTGTTGTTGTTATCATTAACACTATTTTTCCCTGTTTTTAGATGGAAAGGCTGGAAGCAGTTCGAAACAGGTGCCTGATCAAATCAGTGGTAGTCATCCAGACATGTTGGAGACGCCATCAAAAGCGCTTGACGAGAAGAAGGGTAAACGCAGCCGTGAAAATTCAATCTGGTAAAATTTTACCATTTTATGTACCACGTCAGATTTACCCTTGAAGTTGGTTAAATAATGAAAATATCAGTGTCTGCATAAATTTACATCAGTCACATAATTACCCCTATTTACATTTAACGTTAGTGTTTTCATTAGTGGTTTCTCTCTTCTACAAGCAGTCTGACAGAAATTATTTCCTGTTTTCAGTGTGGCGAGGGTGGAAGGCAATCAAAAACTTCAAGAAGACTTTAAAAGCCATAAAAGTTATTCAAAACCACGCGAGAAAATGTTTGATGTTAAAACGACTCAATGAGCATAAGCGCCTTTTAACAGTGGACAACTATAACCTGGAGAAAGACTTCATCAACGAAACCATCCTCGAAAGAAACTCGGTCTTGACAGAAAATACTTGTATACTCTTAAGACATTTGTCAGTTTCGCCATTATTCCCAAGTGGCGAAGTCATGAAGAGGCATGCCCTTCCAAGTTTAGTTTCGTCTACTTCAGGATCTTGGTTTAACCCGTTTAAGACGAATTGCGACGAGTTTAGTCAAAACAGCTTCTTCTGGCTCTACAACAAGGAATTGTCATTCAATTTGACCAGAAACACGATAAGCCCTCTCGCTGCGTTGATCTCTAACTTCAGTCAAGGAAAAATACCACCACAAGCTTGTACCGTGGACAAACAGCTTTCTTCAAAGCAGATGGTCAATACATCATCAGCTATAATATCACGTCGAAACATTGAAAAGGTAATGCCTTTGCTAATTTCGTTTTCATCCTGTTTCAAGATATTCTGCCGTCTATATGCTGTTTTCTTTTCGTACAAGTTAACCTACGTTAAGATGCCACTGTTCGTCTGAAGAAAAAATGTTCCACCTCAGGGTTCTCAATAGAAGGCGGCACCCGGCGATTGATCGCCGCTTACTTTCGGATTTATAGCCGCTTACTTTGTGTTTAAGTCGCTTTTCTTTGCTTTGTTTTGACACCTCTGGCTTTGCTGAAGAGCCTCCTACTTTATCAGTGATCACCTCCAACTTAAAAATCTATTGAGAACCCTGCACCTTCTTTAAAAAAAGGTTATTGTAAAGGCCCCCTTATTTTACGTCTGTCGGCTCAAGATAGTCACTGATTATCGGACTAACAAGCCTAAAGCCAACTGAGCACTAATTTTCCTCCTTCCCCCTCTCTCTCCGTCACTGCTCCGTTTTACAGGTATTTTAACGCCACTTAAAGCTACACGGAAGCAGTCGAAGCAAGGATTTGAGGTTGCACCCGACTGTGTCCAGTCCTTCCTCTCTGGGAGATGTGAAAGCAAGCAGCCAATCAGTTAGACTGTATATCATTCACTAATTTTTCTTCGATGAACGAGCGAACTGACGCGAGTGTCAGCGGAGCCGTACGGGCCAGCACCTAGCTAGCGACCTTTGAATTCTCTACCAGCCCATGATTATACTTTATCTTTTCTTATCTCGCGCCCCTGTCCCACTCCTCGTAGCAAAGGCGAGCAAGCTGACTTGTTCAGGGTAGCGCCAGGGTATCTCCCTGTGACAGAGCTGGAGAACACTCCTCTGACAGGCAACGTTAAGTACATTCTGAGAAATGTTTATATCATTCAAATTTTTCAGGTTCCTGTTACGTTTCACTGCAGAGGTACCCCTCTTCCGCATGC
This sequence comes from Porites lobata, assembly GCA_942486035.1. Taxonomy (NCBI): domain Eukaryota; kingdom Metazoa; phylum Cnidaria; class Anthozoa; order Scleractinia; family Poritidae; genus Porites; species Porites lobata. The sequence goes on along the minus strand of CALNXK010000109.1, from coordinate 1,733,281 downwards.
CAGCACCAGACCTCTTAAAGGACCTTTGACTAACTCGGTAAATAATAAACTAACGTGTACCCCGATAAATACAAGACTAAAATTTTCCAAAAACAAAAAAACAGACATCTAGACTGCGAGTTGATCTGACTGGGAGAGCCAAATTGTCTATATGGGAAAAAAGTTATGCCGGCTAGGACGATGAGCCTACCAGGGTGACTTGGCTAGGCGGGTCACCCTACCTCTAGCCAAGCCAACTTCTTGTTTCTCATGTAAACGGTTTGTCAATTTTTGAAGGAAATGTAGGAAAATTTGGCTTACCCCCCAGGGTAGCTCGGGAAGGCAAGTGACCCTTCTATCCGGGACATTTTTTGTCTCAATATAAGAGGGACCTCGTATCGCACCCGTCAGGAAAATCAGTGAATTTGAAGACAAAGAAAGGACATTGTCTCTGGTTAAGTTTCATAATCATTTTTTTTTCTAACCCTAGGCAAAATAAAAATGTAGTATATAAAATAGCCTTCTACCCACCGACTGAGCTACCAAGTTGAATGCCCTCTGCCTCTTAATCTCACACACCAAGCATGAAAATCTTTTTTTTCAAGAATATGTTTTAAACTACTGATGTACTTTAAGATTATGTATGTGTGACAGCGAAGTGCACAACCTCTGCTGCCAAGTGGCGTCATATCTCGGGACGTGGCCGACTAAATTGAAAGTACAGAGTTGGTACGAGGTTCCTTTATAGAGGCCCGAAAAGTCTTTCACATTGTTGGAAACACTTTCAGTTGGTTGAAACACTAAAAAGCAGTGTCACTGGGAGTGAAAGGCAAATCCAAGGTTATTAATTCCCGAAAAAAGTAGAGAACAAGGGATCAAATTCAAGGCGAAATGGCGGTCATAAAAATGCCCAATACCCGGGCGCGACAACCAACAGTACTAGCCATAATGGTAACTGTCATAGTCCAGCTCCCTCTTCTGCCCATCAAGTCAAGCAGACTTATTATTATCGTTACCATTATTATTATAATTATCATTATTATTAGGATTATCATTATTATTATTAGGATTAGTAGGGGCTTTGAAATCGATAAGGAACTAGCGCGATTTTAGTCTTAATACTTTTAATATTTATCACATTTAGTATTAGTATTTTTTAAATTCTTCTCCTAATATTCCTAATATTCTTATTCTCTTCCATTTACTAGTTTGTTCTGCATTTTATATAGCTTTCCTCTTATCGACTTTGTAACATTCATCTGGTACCCGATATATTTGCAGGCTTCCGATATTCAGGCGTGTGGCATGGTATAGTAACATTAGAAAAAATATATATTATTTATTATTATACCGTAATTGTTATCATTTTCTTTTGCAGGGGCTAGCTGGTATCAGTGACATGTTAGATTGAGTGTGGCTCCAAGACAGTGCATGGGTGACCAAATTCGTAAAACTGAAAATGAAATGAAAAAGGAAAATTTGCAACCGTAAGGTGTAAGCGTCGTTTCAAACTGGACAAGAAAAAATAACCGAAATTAAAGAAATATAAGAGTAAACGTAAATTAGAACTCCTCGAGCGTGCATAAGTCGAAAGAACTGTTTCAAGTCTTAAAAGTAACAAAGATTTTGATAAAAGCAGAAAAGCTTCACTTAAATCAACTTCCCATTTCGTTTCTTGGGTTCTTCCTATTATTCTTTCCTCTACTAGTCATTGGTACCAACTTGGGAGCGACAATTTGCCTTTTTTAAGCTCGAATGAGGTCGACGTCCTCGTTATGGTCTTCGTTAAATTAAGGAGCTAAGTCGCTAGGGTTAAGGGTAATTTGTTTGGAGGTTTCATTAAAAGGGTAAAAATGGTCGTAAACGTTTTACTATTTATGTCAGTGTCCATTGTTTACATGGAAGTTTCCCCCGAAACGGGTTTCAAATTTTTTCTTCCCCTTGGGCGATTTATCGCTGGGTAACCGCAAACATGAAAATGATCCAAATCCACAGGGAGCTCAGCCCAAGCTTGTTTCCCCAAGAGGGAGATTTGGAGAAAAGGCTTCGAGTAACCACACTTATGTGTATTCTCTAACATGTAGTTGCAATCAGATAAAACCTTGGGCTTTTTTTCACAAATCTAAGTCATTTATAGCTAAATTTTTCTGTTGCTGAAGGGCAGCGAGCAAGTATTCTGCCACCCTTTCGAATAAATGAGGATGTATTTAGTTATAAAACGCGTAAATAATGAGAAAATATATATGCAAATAAAGCTAGTAAGTAACTTTTTTTGGGTACTGTTCATCAATTTCTTGGTGCCAAAACCTATCTGGTAATACTATCATAAGTCACCAATAATCATCCTACGTCTAGTATTTGAATCGTCACTGAAACGAATTCGCTTTCTACTTCAAAATATTCTCTATTTGCCATCTTGACAGATGACAGAAGGCGGGAAATGAATTACCTCGATTTGGTGAGCGTCCGTGTTTGACGAATGCTAGTCACCAGGCTATTCAAACTCAGAACAAGTGGCAGAAATGAAACGCATCCAACAATTCGAACTGACAGAAAATACATTAGAAACTAAACAGGGATGCGAAGCATTCGTCAGCAATCGAAATTTCAGAAAGCGCCCCGAAACTCGACACAAACCGCAAATCATAATGAAAAGAAAATTCTGGTAATTCGAAAATGTGATTAGACAAAAAATATTGAGCCACACAGACCTGATATTCTGGCAGAAAAGAATTCAAAAGTAATGGAAGTCGATATACATTATCTGCAGAAAATTCAAACAAATGGAAATTGCAGAAAACTGATCACGAACCGTTAGAAAATTCAAACAGACGGAAAGCTCAATATGATGCAAAATTAAATAATAGGTAACAAAAATCAAAACTTAATGACGGTAATCACCCACTCAACTCACTTAATAAAAGCATGTAAATTTCCTGGGCACGTGCTTCAATTTCGATTGCGCGCGTTTATTTCATATCTTGTGTTTGTCTTAGCCTTCGTTTACAGAACGGAGCTCTAATTCCAGCTGCGCACAGCGCCCCCTCCTGGCTGACCCCCGTACATTAACATTTTTTTTGGCCTTGGATGGCAGATTCCCGTGGGTGGGGACTTTTGAGCTGTCAAATCCCCCTCGGTGAAGACGAAAAATGAGGGCAAATGCCCCGTCCTCCGTCACCTTGTACAGTCGAATAGTGCCATTTAAGCATTTTAATGTGCGATTTTTCTTTTCAATTAACGTCTTCCATATTAATAGCGCTAGGATTCTAATTAAGACTGCACGCCACGACGACACCAGTTTATGGTTTGGCGTCTCCTTACAAAGCTGTACAAAAGTGCGTGAAACGTTTCGGCAAATCTGACTCAGAAACTGTGGGCCAGAAAGACCTGAGACTTGGACAAATTGTTTATACATTAGTCTTTTGTAACATTTCATTTTCTTGGCTTCTTCCACTGGATGGTTTCCAATTTATTTTTTTTGTTGCTTGACAGCGAAAACGATCTATACAACTACATGTTAGGGGCGTAATGACTGTGGACAGTGTATGAATCGTTCTAGTTTAGGAAATCAATAATAACTAAATACCTCATTCGAAGCGAAACCCCGGCCTGTTCAGGCCTATTTGGGAGAGGGGGGACATTTAACTGCTTAGGAGTTATGGCAAGGGAACAATTACTTTTTTTGTGTGTGTAGAGATCGTCTTATCGTAATTGTCTGGCTCGTAATTCAGACACAAGGGTTCTACACTAGAAGCATGGACCTAGTATAAAAATGCATATTGCCAAAAACAAATGTGTGTTTAAAATATCCATCCATAAACTTGAGATGTGTCCAGGAGGAACGATTACCTTTCTCTAGAACTGACCAATGCAAGAGACCCTTAGCCTGTAAACAAATTAGGGTTGGGCAGGAGATGGGGGAGGGGGGAATGGTATACCAGTAAATAATGTTAAGAGAGATTTTTCAGGTAGAAAGTAGAATTTTCTGTTGTCAGAAAATATCGCCTAGCTTTGTGATCTTAAAGCAAATGATGTAGGTTTTCCCACACGTTGTTGGAACGAAATGCGAGGTTATAAAGGTGCAGAGATCTAGATCAGCAAAGTTTAGAATTTCCTCTATGGAAATTTTAGGCAAAGGAAATTGAGTTGTCCAAATGGTATTGGCTGCAACCAACAAACCAAATTTTATCAAAAATTTTCTTCAATATATATAATTATATACAAAACCGAAAAGAGGCGAAGTATTCCTACTACCCGAAAGTATTGTTAAATTGCAATGAAAGATGCTACACACTAAATTCCAAATTTCTCTGGCAACTGACTGATTATTGTGAGTCTAGACCATCCCGCCATGATTCAGAAACAACAACTACAGACACTATGTCATTCATCTCTTATTAGTCATAATATTTTTTATGACACATAGACATACTGAGTTTCCGCATACGCATGTCCGACGCATGCATCACTTCGAAAACTTAACAAGATATTCACCTTTTGAAATCGGCTCCTGTGATGTCTTATGTGTCAGTTTAAGTTTATTAAGAAGGACTACATCTAGCTACATTTATTTTGATTCAAGTTATCTCACTAAGGAAAAAATTATCACAAATGATCCATTCCTACGAAGTCTACAAATGGCCTACTGTTCTAGATTCTAGCCTATTTTTTTTCATTTTTCACTGTGGGATCATGGGATTGAGAAAAATGATCAATCGCAAAATGATAAGCAACTCAGCATATCCACGACTTTTCCTCAAAGCTACCATGACAACAGCTATAATACTGTTCATCATAAACTTGGGTCCCACAACACTTTCCTTCCTTCTTCCGATGAACAACACCGCGGCAACATAGGTTGTAGCCCGCGTCATAAACTTTGGTACCACAACATTTTGGCCACATCATGTCAGCTGACGGCCACATGGATTGTACAGTACCGCCACAGCACAATGTATCTGATGGATCGTAAGTGATTTTGCCACATACTGCACGTCGTTGAGTGCTCGTATCTCCTGCCATTTCGGCTGCTAAGAGAGTAACAGTGAAACAATTATCAGCAGTGAGCCTAAACGAATCCATGGTAATCAGGCGACAATTTCAGGCGAATGGGTGTCCAAAAAAGATATCGCTGGTTCGACAGCAAAGTTTGTGTTTGAAAAGAAACTATGATTGCTAACAAATAGAACCACTACAGAAGAAACTTAAATTGATTCAAAACAGTGAAAGTATTTGGCAAGTGAAAAATCTCTTCTTTCCGTAGTCACCTATACTCTTTGTTGAGCTACATACTGTTTATATCGATGAGAGGCTTTCCTGGTCACGTCACCTTACAGATGTAAAAAAGAATTTCGTAAACAAACTGAACCTCCTGAAAAGGAGTTCGTTCTTGAGCAGAAACGCCCTATTGGACTTGTACTTCAAGATAATATTACCATCAGTTCTATATGGACTAGTCGTTTGGGGCTGCTGCCCTAATGCAGAACTTCTACATTCTCTGGAAGTACTTCACCGTAGGGCAGCCAGAATTATATACAACTTGCCCCAAGATATGCCTACTGAGGAAGTTTACCGACATTCGAACTGGAATACTTTAACCCTCTATTATAAACTTCGATTAATTAAACTACTCCATAACGTGTTTATAGGTGAAGCACCTACGGCTCTTTCATACTTGACAAATAAACCCTGCACTGCATACAACTTCAGAAGGAGTAATAACATAATCATCCCGCGTTTTAACTCGCACTTTCTTAAAAACTCTATGGGCTATAGAGGCGCTACTCTTTGGAACGCTGTCTCGAGTCATTTTACAGACCATTTTACTGTTTTTTATCGCAAAGTGAAGAAGGACTCTTATTTTAAGGAACTTGATTTTAGCGCACAGTCGGTCCAGTCGCTGCCCAGGCACTCCAAGATTTTAAATGCTTTTAACTATTTTTATGTTTTAAATGCTGTAGTCAATTTACTTAATTAGAGGCAACTAATGTAAATTCATTTTAACCTTGTATTTTTTTTTTCATTTATTTAAATTAATTTCTTTCTTTATTTTTTTGGTTAGAATCTTACTGTATATTTTTAGAGTTTTAATTGTAGTTGTATTTTGTAAGTGATGTTATTCTTATTTTTTTTATACAGTTTTATCCATTTGTAATCATTTTTACACGACCCCACAAGCTTTGAGCTTTAAACCATATCGTATTTAAATAATTAAAAATTAATGAATGAGGCTGAGTATCATATGAAGAATTATGGAGATCAAGGAGGGTGTTACCCGTCGAGGCCGTAGGCCGAGGCGGGTAACACCCTCCCAGATCTCCATAATTCTTCATTTGATGCGAAAGCCGAATTCAATAGTTGTTTTATTATTCATTCAAAATAATCCCTAGTTTAAAAACAAAGCTAAAACATGCTTACCTCCATCGATGTTAAGTTCACCTTCGCCAGTGCACGTTTAGGGTTGTTCAGCTCCGCAAATATTCTCCAAATAGCAGATGACGCCCTTCGAGTTGTGTTCTTTCTGTTCTGGCCATGTTTTTAGCTATAATTTCGCCTACTTCTTACTCTTGAAACGAGTGAAATGTCCGCCATTTCTTGTTTTTACAACGAAAACAACTCAACCTCGTCCCCAGGGCTTCTCGGTTAACGATGCATTAACCTCCAAGAACGCTGCATTTTTGACGTCATTTCCTCGTCAAACACAAAGTTCGTCCAAATTTTTATCATCAGTGACTGGTCATGGGGAATTATGCGTGTGCTTTTAGCCAATCAGAATCGGGTAAATATTTTGAATGAAGAAATTTTATTATCGCAAAGCCATCTAAGAAAAAGGATCAGGAAGTGTCGAGTGGAAAGAAAAGATCGCATCTATTACCTTGGTGTACTACTCGATAAAACCGTGTTTTCCCGCCTCTGTACTCAAAGCTCTCGCAATAACGGAATCATTGCTAAGTTAAGGCGCTATCTAACTCTCTCTCTCTCAAGCCGAAATAATTTCATTATATTATCATTTTTCCTCACATACCTTATTTTATTTTAGCTTGGGGAAGTGCATGTCAATTACACATGCAAAAAAAATGCAAACCAAAATGCACGATACCATAAGACTCGCATTCTCGGAAGAAACTGTGCAGTTGGTGATAAAACAGATAGTGCTCTCCTTATCCAGATTTTCTAACAGTAAGCAACTTTTATCGATTTCGTGCAAAAGAACTCACACAGTTGTGGCATAAAAATCCTCTTGCCAAAACTTCTCAAGGTTTCTTCCAATATGCTATAGTAACGTCCATGGCCATAACAGAAGGTATACTTCCAAACAAACCCTATAGAAACCCTATATTCAGACAACTTCGAATCCCGGTGAAAGCAAATTTATTTCCACTACTGCGGTTCTTCATTAAATTTTTGAGGGAATAAAGATTTAATTCGAAGTTATTTTGAAAACGAGTCTGTCGCAACTACATCAGTAACTAAAGTTCATTAAATTTAAGTTCCTGCATTGCATGATCTCATCGCTGTTATTATATTTATTTTATCAATTTTTTTTTGCTTTCCACAGTTTTTCTGTTACACCCTGTTTTATCACAGTAAATTCTTACCCATCAGCTCCTCGGCTTGAAACATTCTTTCTGGTCTTACATGAACAGCCACTGGGTTTGCAAAGCTCCTGTAAACAATAACCACTAAAAGGATCGCAAATTCACGCGTAAACATTTTAATAATTCGCGAGTGATGGAATCAGAATATACTCTCCTGCTATGACAGATCTTATGAGTATGCCCAGCTGCAAAGATATGGAAGTTTTAACTTATCTCGGTTCCTTTTATACGATGAGTTTAGACCGAAACAAACCAGTTTAAATTTCCGCCTGGTTCGAGAATCCTTTTAACTGGGTGGGGCCACGCGAGGGCGGAGAGGGTAGTTGTAAAACATGCAAAATTTTTGATACAAGGCTTAACCTTCCATACCAATTAAGGAAAACAATGCCTCTATAATCACATAACGCTGTTTGTGAGATTATCCTGCACTCAAAAGATAGAGAGAAAGTTTTTGCGAAATCACATGTCCCAATTTTCGTCTGGCTCCTTCCTATAGTAACCTCATCTTTGGCTGCGGCTAATGGCTAAATTTCCGGCTGAAAAAGTTACGCCTCCCTCAGCTTCGCTATCGCGTATAAATAGTAATAAGTAAAACTCTTTAAATACCACATTTACCAGGGTCAATGTGAATACCGTACCATTTCTAGTGTGTTATCGTAACATATTTATAAGGGCACCGTCGAAAGGAAGGCATTCAGAGTATT